>DVZL01004910.1:0-12489 GCA_018236625.1 Lasaia peninsularis
TCAGTGGTTTAGGCGTGAAAGCGTAACATACAGACAGACAGAGTTACTTTCGCATTTATAATATTAGTACGGATGGTCCGACTTGCATTTGATGAACCTTTTCTGTTACTGGAGAACCATGTGCTTGTTCGCTGTCTTATCTAAGGAACACGACAATGTCATTATGGCGTCAGAAAAGGTAAGATGGTGGATTCCTACTCGGACAAGTTGCTACTACCAGTGGTCATGTTGGAAGTGACCCAGCTAAACTATGCTCGCCTATACGAGCTACCTGGTAGGAGGTAGAAGGTCTATTCAACAAGAGGGGCCCGGACCTAAATCAGGAAAGAAATATAATTAGTATAATAACTTGAGTCATTTTTGACCGATTTCAAAAAAGCAGGAGCTTTCTCAATGTTCCCGTATATTTATTTTTTATGTGTGTTTGCGGATAACTTCGTCATCAAGGAAAGGAGATCTTTAAGGGTGGTCCCATGATAAGGAAACCGGGATATGATGATGGCGTCCTAGAGGAATTTAGGGAAGCTTTCCGGTATTGTAGTTTTTTTTGAGACACGAGTAAAAATTAAAAAAAAATGTTGAACAAGATATATGAAGTCAGGTTATAAAGTTTTACAGCGTTATCAAATGTATAAACGAGCAAATAATATATCAATATAATAAAACATAGTAAAATATGGAACAAAATTTCGCCACTTTTCACGAAGTTAGAATAGCTCAGTCAGGAAATCGGGCGCTTTAAAACGCGGGAAACCCGGGTTCAAATCTCTGTCCAATTATTTCTTTTATTTTTTCTCTCTTTTTATAATTCATGTTTCATCAGCATGTAATTTGCATAGTTATAAGTAAATATAACTATAAAAACACATTATGTACTAAAAGAAGCACTGAGCAAAGCTCGGTCATCCAGGTACTACTTATTATTCATCAAAACTGATTAAATCAGATCAATATTGGTCGAATGCAAATAAATACCCTGTTATCCGGTGTTTGAACATTCTGGGGGTCCGCGGCTCGCTTGCCCTAATCAAAAAATTGAACTTTCAATAAAGAGAATCATTAATTCTACTTAGGGAGGGTCCGTATAAGATTCTAACGAACTCCGCAAGAATTCTTCGATGTTTTTATCATGTAATTATTTGGAGGAATTTCTGAGGTACGCTCGGGATATTTTGGAAATATGTATCGCTTATTTTGTCTGAGTTTTAGAAACTAATAATGAGGATTTTTTATACCTCTGCGGTCGAACTTCAGTGTCTTTGACGCATGAGGTCCCGGGTTCAATTTAGGTGTTCTATGATTTTTTTTCAGTTTTGTTTATATTACAGACTAGCTGTGTCGGCTAGCCTCAACTTCGTCTGCGTTTTTATTTAATTACTTTATTTTAAACATTTCTAAAATTTCATTCTTTTTTTCATTCTTTAGTATAAGTAGCCTAAACTGTTCTTTATTAAATTAGCTGTCTGTCAGTGAAAGTTTCGTCAAAATCGGTTAAGCCGTTTCGGAGATAAGTGGCAACAAACAGACAGATACACAAAAATTAAAAAACAACTGTTTTGGTATATGTACTTACCTTGCAAAGATACTTAGTAAACAGCGTATATTAAAAAGCGTAAGCGTTGTACCTATTTAGTAAAAAGCGGTTATTTAAATCAGACACTTCAATTTTATTTATTTGAATAAAGTATAGACATAGATGAACGTCTATTTCTTTCAATTTTTTAAAAGAGAAAACTTAAGTTAATTTACAAATAATAACAAAATAAAGTTGTGTTAGTTAAACTATTTATAACTTAAGAACGTCTGAACTGATTTGGCTAAAAATTTGTAGAGATATAGCTTAGAACTAGGAGACGGACATAAGATACTTTTTATCCTGTTCCGTTTCGTTTTTCGTGTGCATATTGGGTAGGTCAGAGAATCGATCAACATCTATTTCTCACCTAAGTGCGGGCGGTATAAAGTTCGCCAGGACAGCTAGTAAGTAATAACACAAACCCAAAAGCAATCAGTTGAGATAAACGGCCACAACAAAAGTTCGTCTCACCGGATATTGATCTGTTATTTTTCTCAGAAGCTATTAGAGTAATGCAGGCAATCCCCCGACCTCGCCCGGCGACCGGCGAGAATTAATGATGTCCCTTATTGGAAGAACATTTTTGATTGTACCCGTCTCCCTACATTTCTGGAGAAAAACGCAAAATATGCTACAGTACGCAGTAAATATTTGCTAAATTTTTGCCTCGTTGGTCCAGAGGTAGACGAATATGCTTAAACTGAAGCCATTCTCGAGTTCGATTTTTAATTAAACGTACAACTTTAATATGAAAAAAGTACCTTCACGCCTATCATCCCCGAAGTGGTAGGCAGAGGTACTCATAAGTCCAGTAGATATACTAGAACACACACGATTAGCCAAGGTACTAGGGCCCTGATGTGATATATGGCAAGCCTATCGCCACTTCGGGTACATTCTGATCCCGGGCAACCTAATGCTTACTCAGAAAAATCTGAAAAACATTTCTTAAAAGTTCCCCGCTCTGGGAATCGAACCCGGGACACTACGTAGTTAACGGTCTTAATAGGCGACATCTGTACCGTTACACTACAGAGTCGATAAATACAATTATAATATGATGTCTAGAAAATTTATTTACGATAATAATAAGTATTTAATAAATAGTACATGGATAACCGATCTTTGCTCGGTGTTGTTTATTTGAATTATATTTACTTATTTAAAACTATGCAAATTACTAACTGATAAAATATAAATAATCAGGCAACCAATGTTATTTTTCAATCTAAAAAAATATCTTAGCAACTATTAGTAACCAGGCAACCACTTTTATTTTTCAGTACTTAATAAAAATAGCTTAGCAACCAAACTCTAGTAAGCCTATCTCTAACTGTAGATAGGTTATTGAAATCATCCATAAAACAACATTTTCTGAAAATAAAACCTAGCTAGATCGATTTTTCGCCTCCGAAACTCCCTAAATACAAAATTGTAAGAAAATCGTTTAAGCCGATTCCGAAATCGTTGATATATACAATATACATAAATACAAGAATACATTAGATAATAATTTGTACAAGATGTTGTAAGATACGTTGGTATAATTAATTATTATAATTGATATTTTTGTATTAACACTTTTAATATACATATTGTATGATTTCACTATTTTTTCTTCTTGTGTCAATTATAAGGTATTGTGTCTTATAATTGTAAGGTCATCCTGATCACGAGAGAGTGACGCACCTACAACGTCTATGGTGTTTATAGGCTACGTTTATCTCTTACCATCAGGAGACCCGTGAGCTTGTTCGCTGTCTTATCCCAGAAACGGTTAACTCAATTTGTGTAATTTGTCCAGTTGAGATATTTATAAGTTTTTTTTGCAATTTTTCCGTTTTGAAATTATCACATATTCCCCGAATGAAGTCGTCAAATTCTAGTCAAGATGTTCATTAAGGGGAAGTATGTACCTATTTATCTGGAGTGTCGGAAACTAATTGCAGTTGTGATTCCTGCGGGATAGAATGCGCTCAGTCGGATGGACGCTGCGTGTTTGTAGATCCAGTGCATCATTTGTTTAGGTAATTGGTCAAAGAGAACGCTAACTTTATCAATTCTACCCAGCTTGATTGACTATCTGCCTCATATTCTAGCATCGGTTAACTAATAAGTAAAGCGTCTAAAATATAATTTTTTTTATGATATTGGAAAGCAAACAAGCAGACGGATTTTCTGGTGGTAATAAATCGCGTACAGACATCACAGGTGGAAATGGTGCATTGCCAACCTGGCTGGGATGGCAAGCCCTTTGAGTAAGTTACCGGATACCCTACCCTTCAAACTAGAACACGATAATGGCGAGCACTGACGCTATTGTGGCAGGAATAGGTAAGGCGGTGGTGCCAATCTGGGCGAGTCGTTGCAAGGTTCCACCACCTAGTCAATGTCACGGTGTTGGTGACAATATACCCTGTGCTCGCTTCTTGCGAGTTGCCTGGGTGGAAGTTAGTTGGCCTATTCTACAACAAAACCTGGACCAACACGGGGAATTGTACCGCTCTTATCCGGATAATTACATTGAAGACCAAAATAATGGAAATTTTAAATTTAATTTGATTTCTCAACTACTCTGAACGAATCAGGTGAGAATAGTTTCTAAGGAAAACGGAACTGTTGTTTTTACTATAATATTCCTATCATGTTTTTCAAATTTAATCAACTTTTTAAATTAAATATTGACATTAATATTTATACGATACTAAAGTGACTCAAGTGTTTTGCCATCCCGGACGTCACTCACCCCTCCACTGCGGCTTAAACTTTATGCTATGGTGTTAAAGTTTAAATGAAGTATTATTAAGCATCTTTAGCGTGGGAATATAGAATAGTGTTTCTTTTTATACTATATTGTATAAAACAAAGCTTCGCGTTGTCTGTCCCTATGTAGGTATGCTTAAAACTTTAAAATTACGCAACGGATTTTGATGCGGTTTTTTAATAGACATTGAAATTCAAGAATTGCATGATATATCCGTGCGAAGCCAGGACAGGTCACTCGTATAATAATATAATGAACTAGCTGTGCTCGCGACTTCGTCTGCGTTTTTATTTCTTTTATTTTATAATGTCAAAAATATTATGTTCTTTCTTATTCTTATTACATAATCTATCTACTAGTGAAAATCTTATCAAAATTGGTTCAGCCATTTATAAGTGGGTACAAACAGACAGACTAACAGATAAAAATTCTAAAAAAAAATATTATGGTATTTGTACCTATAAATATATACATACATGCATTTTGTTTATTTGTATAGATTTATTTCTATTAACTCAAATGTCATATACATCGTTTACGTAAAGGTTGCGGGTTCAATTTCGGTCGGAAGTGAAAATTTCAAAATTAATTTCATAATAATCATATTCGATTCCAATTTAACTAAAGCGAAGATGTTTCCATAAGTTCTATTGTAAGCCCTACAGAGATGTTAATCTCCCAAAGTCAAACAATGTCGTGATATACAGAGCGTACTACATTTCAATTAGCAGGGGTGTAGACATTTCACGCTACTATCTTTGCAGTAATCAAGTTAATTACAGCCAGGTCGCGTCGATAATCAAACTTTGAACCTCCCCTAATGTCTTTTAAACTAGATTAACTTTTGTCGTTAACTTCTTTACGGGATTGTGTTTTCTTTTTCTAAAGCATACCAGACAGTACAAATATAGTAAATTGAACTGTCGTAACTATTGTATTAAGTATGATAAAGCTACATGTTACTGGTGCGTTTATATGTGAGTTTACAATATTTATAATTTCCAACGTCGGCAATTGGTGCAGCTTTATTTTGAATTCTTTCCCATTTTGGTGCCAGAAAAAAAATATTAATCGACTCTATGTTTTTATAAAAGTACAAACACATGACAAAAACACTTTTATTAAAGTACATAAAAGTACTTTCAAGCCTATTATCTCCGAAGGGGTAGGCAGAGCTGTGCTAGTATATTCACGACTCGGTACTAGGGTCCATGATGTGATAGGTGGCAAGCCTATCGCCACTTCGGACACATTCCTATCCCGAGCAATCTAATGCTTACTCAGAATAATCTGGAAAATATTGTAGAAAAGTTGCCCGACCTGGGAATTGAACCCGGGACCTTATGCGGTTAACGGTCTTAACAAACGTCAGCCGTACCCGTACGATGAATACTTACAAACTTTTGAATAATATAAAATATCTTCACGCTCTAGTTCCTGAAGACGTAGGAAGTTGTTCTTCCCGTCACCATAAGAGCACTCAGAAAATGTACAAAAGTTAGAAAAACTCATAGGTACATGGTGGGATTCGAACTTGGACTACCAGAATGAAAGTCCGAAGCGCGTACCTCTCTCTGTAATATTACTGGTGTACAATAAAGCGTTAAATAAATAAATAAGCAACTTCCGCTGGTTTGTTTGCATCAAAAATAGACTGCACTCTAAAATTGAATAAAACCTGGGCAAATTTCAGCCCCAGATTAGAAAACCGCGGCTAGAAAACTACACATCAACTGTACCTCGCATCCAATCACTGATGCCACGATGAAAAGGGTATTATTCTGGAAACACTTAATAAAAACAGAACCCTATTATTACGACTCCGGTGTCCGTATGTCTGTCTATCACCAGGGTGTATGATTTAATCTGTGATCGCTAGAAAGTTGAATATTTCACAGATTATGTAACACTACAATATTCTGTGTTACGGGTTCAATTGCCAGGTCGGGCAACTTTTCTTAAATGTTTTTCAGATTATTCTGAGTAAGCATTACATTGCCTGGGATTGGAATGTGCCCGAAGTGGCGATAGCCTTGCCACCTATCTCATTTGGGCCCTAGTACCTTGACTAATCATGGGTGTTCTAATATATCTACTAGTAGATACGAGTCGTGGATATACTAGCACACCTCTGCCTATCTTTTCGGGTATAATAGGCGTGAAGGTACTTTTTTTTCTCTTCGTATGTGAGTGTGACTCGGCCGGTTTATTTCTACTTCTAAAGTAAACATTCACATTAAGTATGTAGTATATATGTATTATATGAAAGTAACAATGTCTATTGGTCTATTGTTCTTTTACGCCTGAACTATATACTTAACCGATTTCGATGAATTTGGACAGAAAAAAAATTGTATTCAAGTTCGTCGTTGTCTAAGATACATACCGTAATTATACTATAGCACGAATGATTTTTTTGAAGATAAAATTAAGTAGTAAATACATATAATTAATATTAATATAGTTTGAATATGATTAAAGAAGTCATGGTCGCCGGGAGTTTGTTTTGCCGTTTCTTCTCCAGACTGGTTAGGTTTGGAAAAGGTGGTAGTTTATGATAGACTAGGTTAAAATAAGTCTGGTAAAGATAATGTTTATAGATAATAAGATAACTAGTATATTATATATTGTTTAATAAATATAAATTATGTTTTAAAATATTTGCACACCACATTGTGGTAAAATATGTTAGTATAATTAAAAAAAATTATTTTGTAACAACTTTTACACAAATATTCGGCAAATAACATTTCATTTTATAAAACCATAAAAATTTATATTTTGATTGATTGTTAGGATCGAAAATAGACGCAGTCTTAAATTTAATCTTAGATCTTATTACTTACTCTTAGTTTAATAGTCGATGTTATGCCCCGTGTTCCCTGTGAAGAATAGACTACCCACATCCCTACCAGGCAGCTGATAAGAGGCGAGCATAGGTTAACTGGGTCACTTGCAACATGACCACAGGTGGTAGAGTGCTGTGCTACTAGTCCTAGGGATCTAATGCCTTACCTATTTCGGCCGCCATAGTATCATTGTCGTATTCCGTTTCAGAGTGTATGGTAGCCGGTAGACTTGCACATAAGTGACGCGCCTACATCATCTATGGTGTCTATAGGCCACGGTTGTCTTTTACCATCTCATGAAAAAAATCTCAATATGACATCGCTTTTCAAAACAGAATAAGACTTTAAACTTTTACGATTTAACTTTAAACATTCGTCGGACAGTTGTGTTATTTGTAGACAAACTGGATTGATTGAAACTGGCGTGCTACTTCTAGCATCCACGACGTCTGCCACTAATTATCATTATTAGACAGGTAAAAAGTACCAAATTAGTGCAGTGAGACACTTATTTAATACCAACAGCTATCTGCTACTTCGTCCGCGTTTGAATTTTAATATCCATACTAATATAAATGCGAGTTACTCCATCTTTCTGACACGCTTTCACGCCTAAACCACTGAATCGAATTGGATGAAATTTGGTACAGAGATAGAACTATCCTTAAGGAAGAACATAGAATTTTAACCGAAACTTTTTAACCGAAATCGTGAAATTGGGTATGTTTTTACGCAATAGGTGATATATGTTGGAAATTTTTCTGACCTTTGAAATTTATATGTGTTATTAAAATAAACTATGTGGGCAAAGCGGCGGGCGGGCGCGAAGTTTTATATAATTCTAAAATTAAAGTAGCCTAAGTTTCTTGTCACTGCATCAGCTACCTGCCTATCTGTTGTAGAGATTAACAAGAACAAACAGACAGATAAACAGAACAAAATTGTAAAAACATGCTATTTTGGTGTATGCACCATGTTATACATTTATGCATAAAATAGCAAAAGACGGATATTTTTACTTTAAAAATGGACATGAATTTTGAATTTTTTGTACATCTACAAATTTTTATTAGAAAGGTAAAAAGTACGAAATTAGTGCCGTTAAAAAAATATTTTATACTTCACGAAATATACAATCGTATATAGTCGTAGTAGTAGTAAACGTCGAAGGTTCGGTTCCCGGGTAGGACAAACTTTTCACATAAGTTTGTCTCAAAAACATAACTTTGCCCAATGTGACGACGGACTTGGGCGTGATAGCATTTGTTTTATTTTTAACTATATATACTATAATGATATATATTTTTCTCTTAATTCCAAAAATGATTTAATTTGTACGAGTAGTTTCCCTGTACTTACTCTATTAAATGTTATTTTACAAATATATATTACTATATTATCTGTGCTAAGAAGGAGGACTTTTAATCTAGATGGTATATGATCGATAACTTGAGAAAGAACAGGCTTGGCTTTGGCCTACTTTAATATTGGACAAGATTTTTTGAATCCAATCATTCAAGACGTGGCTTCGGCCTTACCCAACAAAATGGATTCAGTATGATATGATGATGATATGATAAAATATGACAAGGCCGTATGGACTAAGTCCTTTGCCTTTCCCGTTGATGGGAAAATTAAATTAAATAATTATTTGTGAATTAATTATTTGTGAATTGGCGCGTAAACCGTAATTCAAAATTGAAACCAATTTTATGCAAAAGTTATTTTATTTCAATTTTATTTATTTGTTTTTAGATATACGAGTATAGTGCATTGTTTTTTTTACATTGTGGTAATTTTTGAAGCTATAGATAGATCGAAAATACGTACAATTTTTGAATACGAGTGTGGTAACTAATGCGAGTAATATTCAAGGTTAATATTATCTATGGAAAACAAGTCGACTAAATTTTAAATTGCGATGTTAGTTTCTTTCATAGAGGTATTATTAATTAATGGCGAACACTATGGCGGTAGGAATAAGTAAAGGTTGTGTCAAGAGTCTTCGAAACCGGCGTTTTTGTATGATTGGTATGTATCGTGACATACTCGATACTCTCTGCCTCCTATGCAAGGGACTTGGCGTGAAGATATGTATAATATGTGTTTTTCCCATAGTTTGAGTGGTTATAAATAATTACGAGCAGATGTGAAGCACGATGCCGCTCGCACGTCATCGGCAGATGTTTAGATTAATCTCTCCTTTTTCTCACACTCAAGACGTATTGGGGCTCTATTAATACACGTCTCTTTCACTCTTTTTCTTTTTTGTGTAATTGATAAAGTAACTTTCACTCTAACTTCCACATACTACTCGGGCTGTCTAAATCTATATTATAAGATTAAGATTGTTTTTTTATGGCATAACAAGTACACTGCTTTCCTGATGGTACCTAATAGATAACCGTGGTCTAAAGACACCATAGGTGTTGTAGGATATATTTTGGTATATCTCAAGTAATTTTTGTTTTATTCGTTAATTATGTTTATTTTTTTTCTATCCTAATGTATAAAAATAAATAAAATTAGTGTCTGTATGTAATATTAAAATAACTACTTTTTACTAAATGCATATATGTATGTTTACCAGATAATACCAGAATGGTATTTTGTTAGAATTTTTGTTCATCTGTCTGTCTTTTTGTTTGTCTGTTTGTTCCTGCCTTATTAGGCTGCTTTTATTTAGTTAAACTCAAATGCGGACGAAGTCGCGGGAACAGCTAGTCAATCATAAAAAAATATAAATTTGACAATACTCATTATATACCATGTTAGCATGACTGTTTGTACCCGATAATCTCTTAAATGGCTAGAACGATTTTGACTGATGTAATAAGAAAAAGCTTAGGCTACTTTTATTTTTGAAATGTATAAAATAAAATAATGAAATAAAAACGCGGGACGCGAGCATAGCTAAATATATAAATTAAATCTGAAAAATGTAAAGAGAGTTGAATGTGGAGGAAGCTATATGAGTATGTAGGAATTGTGACAGTTGGTGTGAAGAAATGTGTGTGTGTGTGTAGATTTTTAAAATATTTCATATATTAATACTTTAGACAATGAAAACGATGATAACGATGATCCATGCCACAAAAGTAGGATTAAATACAGGACAAAGAAAATGAAAGCACTAATAATTTTCCTATTATCTTTTTACTTTTTTTTTGGCATAATAACTTTATATTCTGTTATGTGTATCTGAAGTCGTTAGCGCTAAGATGGTAATGTCTTTAAAGATTTTATTGAGTTTTTTTCCCAGTATATTCTCAGAAACAATTAATTATTGCCAATATTTGCAATTCAAATACGTACCTACAGATTGATTTGTAAGCCGCCGAAATACCAACATTACAGAATGCATTAATTATTTTTTGGTGTTAGAGCACGAAGCGTTTTAATGGAATACTTTTTCCTTTATTTGAAATGTAGACTTTCAGCCTCAGTAGTGAGCGTAGTCAGTGTCTGACTTTGACGCACGAGTTCCTGAGTTCAATGTTCGAGGAGTACAACTTTAAAAATTTCCTTATGATTTTTTTATATTTGTGTCCGATATAACGATGGACTTGCCACATTTCATGTACCTAATATCGGCGGCTCTTCTGGGTTGTGTAAGTACCTCTGCCTACCCCTTCGGGGATATGGGCGTGCCGATTTTCTTAAAATTTTCAGATCTTAGATTTGATTCCTAAATTCGTAATTTTCCCAAATATATTTTAAAATTAATTATAAGAGAAAATAATTCGCAGATTCGTAATTCGTAACAAGTAATATTGTATTATTAAATATACAAATATTTGACTTGAGTTGATTGACGACGGACAAGACGAATCTACTGCAATAATGTAAAATGTTAAAATATTGAAGTTTATAACGCCACTGGCTATATGCGAGGCTCGGGTTCGATTACTGACGGAGGAGGTATTTGTGTGATGAACATTGATGTTCTGGTTCTAGGTGCTTAATAATAGTCATTTAAGTATTTCAGTGTATTAGTATTGTTGACTAATACTCATGACACAAACATATCGTGCTTAATTTGTGTTAAATAAATTTGTGTAATTTGTCCAAAGATTAAATATCAGTCGTAATCTATTTACGCTGATGAATTTAAAATTTACTTGAATGCAAATAAACTACAAAAAATTCAGCCATGTGCAAATCGGACTCATTCACGGAGGGTTTCGTATTATCTATAAAAACGGAAAAAATTACGCTTGTTATATGGGAGCATCCTTTATATATATATTTATTTGAATCTGTATTTATTGGTATAGCGACTACAGAAACACATCATCTGTGAAATTTTCAATGGTCTTACTATCGCGGCTCATGAGATATAGCCTGGTGACGGACAGACAGACGGACAACGGAGTCTTAATAATGAGGTTTTACGTTTTTACGTGGATGCGTAACTCTAAAAATCGGTAAAAACTTTTGAAAATAAATTAATTTAAAAGTATGTGTTTGTATGTGCTATGAGGAAAAATATAGAAAATGTAATGTCAACTACGTACGTTTCTCAAAAATAAATGTACGCGCGCGGAGTTGTATAAAACAGTCCACAAAAGATGTTTGTGACATAAAGTATGTGGCTCCCGGAACTCATTTCCGGATCTTTCAGCTACGTCTCGCCGTATATTTAATAGAATATTTTATAAATATGTATATTTCATTAAGCTATATGAACTATCTGACGATTATACTTCTAAAAATGAGATATCCCGAATATGTAATATTGCTAACTTGTTCTAAACTGGACTACAGTGCCATATAATAATTCCGGCGCGGGGCCCGTAGCAAATGTGAAAAAGTGGCCCTTCAATTACATTGTCTACTGAAATTTAGGTTGTAAATAAAAAAGAACATTTATAAAAAGGCTTTTTATTATTTAATGCATGCAAATTTAGAAAAAAAAACTCTCGTGAAATCGATATTTCTAAGGATAAATATTATAATATATATACAATATTATTTAATACTTTTTAATCATAGAGAGGTTAAAAAAATCCTCAAAAAATAAACCAATCCGAAATATACCAATGTGGGCATTGTTTTTCGTTGAAATATAAATATAAATATATTTTTGATATAATAGATTATAAGTAAAATTATTAACTAGTTTGTGAAAAATATTCTACATGGTTGGTTTATACAAACAGCTAACGAGACTCCTCCTGTATTGTGGAAATTTGCAACATAACATTATAGTTCTGTAATTATAGTGTGGCCAACGCTCATTTTGAGAATAGCTAAGAAGCTTTTCCATTTTATATTTTATATATTTTTGTTTTTTTTTG
>DVZL01004911.1:0-12488 GCA_018236625.1 Lasaia peninsularis
TTAATCTCTAAACTTTATCTTATAGTGTGCCTTATCTGGTTACGTGTTGATTGCATGTACGACGATGTCGCTACATCTATCACCAAGCTGTAACATACACCATGATAACTAGAAACTTGAAAATAAAAACAGTAATATAGTTTGCTAAGACCAAATACAAAAACAAATCCTTTTGATATGGATACCGGGCACAGGAAATGGCGGCGAAATAATATACGATGATACTTATAGACTGGGAGGGAGAGGGTGGCTGTTCGGAGGGTGGACAGATATTTCTTCATTGTTTAGGCTTGTAGCTAGAACTACCCGGAGCTATTTATTTATTTATTAATCTCTCCGTGTACTACAAATGTTTAAATATCTCACGGGAAATCTTAACTAAGCCGTATGAAAGGTATATAGTATTAAGTCTAGCAATAAGGTGCAAAATTTCTTTAAATCAATTCAACCGTTCAAACTTTTCTTTAAATAGCTATGCTCGCGACGATGATCCAACCGTTTCAGTGATTAGCGGGCACAGACAGACAGACAAAAATTTTAAAAAATACAATTTTGGTTTATTTGCCTTGTAAACATACATATATAATAAACAGCTGTCATTTTAATATTACATTCAGACACTCCAATTTTATTTATTTGTATAGATAATTAAAAAAATAATAATTTTGAGCTATGTTAAAAGGACGATAGAAAAATTCTTCATTTTTTTATTATTATGTAACAAAATCATATATTCACGTGAAGTCTAGTTATAGTATCGAGTGCCAAATGTCACAGTTCCTACATATTCGCCAGGCTTCTACCACATTTATTACTTCATACTAACTCGATTTCAAAGACTTGACACCACCTTCAGATGATACATGAACAATCTGATTGTGGAATATGATCTAGGTTAACCCTGCTACCTAAAGCCATCCACATTCGTCTATACTAATATTGTAAAGAGGAAAGATTTGATTGTTTGTTTGTTAGGCTTAATAGGTAAAACAAACTCTTCTCTTACCTGCTTAAAAGCTACTTAAGAAACAGCAAAAGAAGTTTATGCTATATTTTTTAAACAATTATATTTATAATATGAATCTGCTATGTATATGAAATGTACAAGTCAGATATATCGACGGTTAAAAATTCTAGCTCTGAGAGTTTTAAATTCTTTCAAACATCTGATTTTCCAAAAGATATATACCCAAAAGGAGTTAAAGTAAAGGACAAAAATTTATATGATCGAAATAATTATTATAATTACATAACTTCAATGCACGGTATAACTGCGTGTGGCAGCTAGTTTAATAATAAATTTTAGCAATTTGTTAATTTTTTAACTTAGTTTTATTCCGTTTTTACATCAGATGACATTGGGGACGGCTACCTAATCTAGAGGATTCAACAAGGTATTTTTATCACCAGTTTTCACAATAAGCAACTGCTACTTGACCTATGCAACCTAAAATGTAACCAAGCCTTATATTTTTCTCACATATTACCCAACTATATTTTCCTAAACTGTAACAGCACTCAGTGAATTTAAGTTTAAGAAAATTCATTAATACATTGCTGGGATTAAACATGGTCTACCGGAATTGAACTCCATAACACGTCTAGGCAAGCGAAATTTTAGCATTAACATTTATTGCAAGATTTAATAAGATGTCGCTTCTATTTCTCTCAATTCTTTGTAATTATTGAAAGCGTAAAGTTAAGCGTGCGAGAAACGGTCCGTAACAATGACACTGCATCTATTCTCCATTGATATTGCGGGTTTCGACGCACGATTTGCTCGTACGGGCTATTTACCGCCCACCGCGATGGGATGTACGCCCGGACGCTAGACTTTGTTTTAGTATTTATAATGTTGATGATATACGGCCGAGGTGAAAGCGTCGTAAGTCAGAAATATTTATTTATTTACTAGCTGATCCGGCGAACTTCGTATCGCCCGCATTTGACAGCAAAAAAAAGTTTATAGAAAAAGCTTTTGCTATTTTTCGAGTTGCTCTCAACGAATCCTTTCATTTGATACCCATATTGTGGAAGGGTCTTAAATTCAACTATTCCGACATCTTGGTTGGTTTGCCATATTGGATTTAGAATGATGTCATGTACCTTATCGTGCATTGTCATCTAAACTAAACGTGCATATAAAATTTCAGCTTAATTGGGTCAATATAATATCTCCTTCAAAATTAAATTCTAAGATTCCACCCGAGCATACATACTTAAATACATACATTGCAAGTTAGATAAAAGCCTTTAAAATAGATGTTGGCCCATTTGGTAAAATTAAGAGTACGATAACAATCATTGTCACATGGAAATTTTATATATAATATATTGAATATAGAAATTAATAAAATGGAAGTGTATGTAATATTACAATAAACGTTTTTAACTAAATGCATATGGATATTGGCAAAATAGCATTTATTACAAAATTTTGTTTGTTCCGGCTAATCTCTAGAATGGCTGAACTAATTTTGATGGAACTTTCACTTACATATAGCTGATAAAATTAGGAGTAACGTAAGATTAAAAAAGTATTTAAGATTGAAAGTACATTAATTCTATTGATTTAAATTGGACAAAAAAAATCACAAAAATTAACTTTCTCAAAAACATATTTTTGGTGTTGTGTCACTTTTATTACGGATGCAAAGTGCGAGTTCTCGGTCTGACGCTTTTTATTTAGTGCTCGGTGTAACGGAAGTTGTCAACACGTCATTACATTCAAAAGATATAATTACGAACCATATGTCGTAATTGCGTATACGTTGGCGGCTTTTAATTCTGGAGAGCGTCGAGGTAAAATAAGTTTTAATGTTAAAAAACTCATATCCACTCTTTGTTTGTACTTTAGAGATATGAAACGTAAACCGGGACAAATTGCAGCACTATTAGGATTCCGTACCTAAGGGGTAAATACGGAACCCCATTACTAAGACTCCACTGTCCGTCTGTCTATCTGTCCCTAGCTTGTATCTCATAAACCGTGATAGTCATTAAGTCTAAATTTTAACAGAAGATGTATTTTTATTGTCGCTATAACAAAAAAATACTAAAAACAAAATAAATTAAACATATGTATAAGGGGGTCATACAATAAATGGGATTTTTTTGTCGTTTTTGTAGGTAATGGTACGGAATCCATTGTGCACGTGTCGACTCGCACTTGGCTGTTGTTTTTAATAGTAAGTATTATCATACAAGCACTCGAATTGCGGATAGTAAGAAACGACTGTTTATAAGTGCATCGCAATCTTTTGACCTTTTTCTGAGCATTAGCCAGTACTCTATCTCTAGTGAGCTAGCCACGAGTATTGATGGTATTCTCCATAAAAGACCCGGAGCCACAAAAAGAACGCTTTTGCTTCCAAAGTGTTAGTCTATATATCTACGCAAAGTTTGTGAAGTACCACTCGCGGGCTGCATTCTACTGCGGACTGTGTAATAGTGAGATAAGAGAAAGAAAGATTAAAAGAAAGTGTCGATATAAAAATGAGAAAAGGCATATATATATATATATATATATTATAAGGTCTTACAGTCTAACCGTATTTCTTATATTCCAATTAAATACAAGACCACTGGTGGTAGAGTGCTGTGTACCACCGTCTTACCTATTCCTGCCACAATAGCGTCAGTGCTCGCCTCTTTCGTGTTCTGGTTTGGGGGATAGGGTAGCCGGTAACCTTTCTGACGCAAGGCTTACCATACCAGCCTCAGGTTGGCAACGCACCATTTCCACCTTTGGTGTTTATAAGCGACGTGTATTTCTTACCATCAGGAAATCCGTCTGCTTGTTTACCTTCTAATATCATTAAAAAAGGAGTACACGCCTTACCTATTATTGCCGCCATAATGACAATGTCGTCTTTGGTCCGGAGTGTAGGGTAACTGATAGACTTGCACACAAATTCTTACGGTCTGATCACAAGATAGCGACGCACCTACAACATCTATGGTGTCTATAGGCCATGGTTGCATCTTACCATCAAGAGAGAATTGTTAGTTCGCAGTCTTACAAAACACACTTCACCGTCAACGAATTAAAAGAATTACTTATAAAACTATCAAAAATAATTTCTAAACATACGTGTAAAACATGTTTTAGCGTTAGCCATAAAATTACTAGCAATATACTTGATTTTACAAGCAACGTCGTATAAGTAAAACTCTTCCAAGTATTTTAACAAAGCCTGTCAAAATTGCCAAAATTTTTCCCGTCAATCAGGGTCCCTTAACTTCGCGTTGTCGCCGTATTCTTAAAGTACCGAAACCATAAATGAGAAAGTTTTTTCCTCACATATACCCAGTTTTTGCTTTCAAACGTCGAGTGTCCGCTAACTTTTTACTCGGCATGAAAGTTTTTGTGCTTGCCATCTCGAGTACCATATATTTCTGAAGTTCTGTCCATCGTAATTGATTGAATTCTTTATAAATAGCCCTTATATTTTTTGTCTTTGAGATATTTTTTTTGATGTGACAGGGTAAGGCATTGTCGTATAAAATACATCACTTGTTAAGAGCAAAAATACTCATTTTTTACTGCCGCTTCACCTTAATGTTTTGCTAATAAAGGTGGGTACGAGATATTATATGAATTTATAAAATACTATTTATAACCATCTTGATTGAGAACTGAACAATGTCGATTACAACGACGCTAAAGTTTTATTTCTATAGTCGTAAATATTTTTATATGAATGTACATATGCAAGCGGTTTCTCAATAATGACTAACGTTTTTAATATTAAAAATATCGTTTTTAGTATTTAAATAGTCTTATACTATTAAAGTCGTTATGGGTAAGTGTGTTCACTGTGATTATCTGTATATTATAAACACTAGCAGGATAATTGAGGCAATTATTTTGATACGCGACAGAATGATGTTTAGCGCCATCTAGTTTCAAATTTCTTAAATACTATTAAATGAGAAAACGGATTATTACTTGGACGATATTTACGATCAATTTCAGTCATATAATAATGCTATCTCAATGCAATTCGCTAAGAAACTTTTTACATACAAATATGTTAATATCTAATAAACCATAGAAAACGTTTTCTTTTCAATTATACCACATAAGCGATACGACGTATGACGCGTATCTATTATACCTATTAAACTCGACTGTCGGATCGGAACTACTTATTATGCAATTTAAATTTGAAATCAGTTCATCATATTGCATACAAAATCAATAAGCAAACACAAACGAATATCGAGATTCGATGTATTGATAGTATTGCAATCTTGTTTTTAGCGAGGAAGGCGTGATCCTTGCGTATTTTATGAATGTGATAAATCTACTAAAGTCAACATACCGTGGTTTGTTTGTACGATAAATATCTCGCAATATTTGTTCTTTTTTTTGTTGAAAAAAAAATACAAAAACGTGATATCTCATAAACGTTTGCGAGATTTTCTTGCTGTTTATGAATGTCTGTAGCGTTCCGTAGCAAAAGAGTGAAAACTTCTGGTTGAAAAATTCTGGTGATCTCCTTGTGTTATAAGAAAACAAATAAACAGTGAAATTTTATATAGAACCTTGACTTTTTCTTCCGTCTCCCGAAAAAGGCTTAACAACACTGGGCTAGATAAGGTAACAGATGTTAACATTAGTTAACCTATGTATTGTGATCTACGAACTGCATGGTAAAGAGGCAGATTCTACAACAGGTCCGGTTACAACCACATGGAGAAAATACAGAAAACATATATACGTATCATGTTTATTTTTCTAACGTTGGTTCCTAAATAGACCAACTGCGTGCATGCCAAGTAGCCTGTAATAAATATGCATGGGTTTTTAATCACTAACACTTTGCCCGTTCCCTGCCTGTGCCTGTTTACCTGGTAGGTGAGTTCTATCACTACTATTGTCGACATATGTTTTGTTATACATCGATATATTTTAACTTCAATGTAGACGATAGACGATAGCGCAAACTGTTAATTCGAGCCCTAACTTACCATCCTTAGGTTAGCAATAGCAATTAACATCTTTGTTGCGACGTGTGACAAATATTATTATGAATAGGCAATGTACCATAAACCAATATAATTGATTTCCAATAGCATAATAAACAAGTATTTTTTTATAAATAATGAAAGATTCATTTCTCAAAGGACGTCTCAGAACGGTTATGAAAAACACCGCGACCTGCGACTCGGCTACGTTAATTGAGATCAATATCAGAGTTTTAATAAAACAGATGGGAAACAGCTTCCATATCCGGCTCTCGGTTGTTTTTGCTTGTAAAAAACACTTCCCCTCGAAAAAGCAAGCAATGATAATAGAAACAACGAGCGAGTTGAAAAAGGGTTATCGCATTTTTATTTGCGTCGGCAGAGGTCTTTTAGAATGCGTTTAAAAGAACTGGAAATGTCCCTGTGGGTGAAATTTGTTGGCTGACGCTTCTGCGTGCTTTGATATTCGCATTTTAATATTCATCTCTTCACTAGATAAGGCTTTCTGTATTCTTTTTTATTCTATGCCATAATGGAGCTTATTTTCAACATTTGGGCAAATGTCTTTAGTGCTCCTTTTCGCAATATCATTTTATCTCTTACAAAGGTTAAACGGTGTTTATAAATTTAATCTGAAGTACATTTTTACATATTTCATTGCAGATTTCAAGATGTTTTCGGAAATTTAAGAATCACGAGTTAAATATTATATGGGAAAATAGGTACGTTAGGTAATTTTGTTTTTATTTCGTTTTTATAGAAGAAATAGGCAAAAGAGCAAGGTGACCTGATCACCGCCGCCACGCACCGAGGATATTACAAATTCCCGATCTATTAAGAATAAGTACTCCCTTTTTTTAAAGATTCCTAAGTTTCCATTTGGGAATGCCGCTGCACGAAATTTTTCCGTAAAAGTGTCGTAGGTGGTAAAAAATGCCTTCGGAATCGCACGGTAAAGGAGGGCGACGCATCAAGACGAACAGGAATTTTATGCTTTGTCGCTATTTCCGAAAGCCAAATTTAGTGGCAGGTATCAAGCCAAACAATTCTTTGGAGAATTACCAGCACTAAATGCCGTAAAAGACCCTGAGTGAGCCAAAATCAGGTTCACGTCGATTGAAAAGTTATCGATTATAGACCATACCAGATGCTCCGCATTGAATATGACCAAAAGAAAGAAACTGGTGCTTAGGAAAAGAGAGATGCTGCTGCAGAGGTAAGATCAGTAAACGATATGTGGCCAGATTTGCGCTTTATATAGTTGCAATCAATGAGTTAATTTCGAGTTCTGGCCCCTTTACTGAACACATCAAGCTAAGCTATAATTATATGCTAATTCAGGCTACAATTAAATAATCTAGGCAATACTGGCTGTGGCAGCTAGGGCAACTTACTCAAAATGAGGATTGACACCAAAATGAATTACTTTGCCCATTGGCTTCCTTTTGCCGGTACCTACTTCTGCTGAGTCGTCTTAAGTGAGTGGCTGCGTTCCGATATGGTTGTAGAGTTAAGAATTATATAGACGCGTCACAAGAACCGACTTTAAGGTTTGTGTGATTTCTTAACCTTTAATAAGCAAGCTACATTTCTGTGAAATAAGAAATAAAATATATCTTTATTACGACATTACTATTGAAATTGGTTTAAGATTTTTTTAATATTTGGTCCAATATTTTTTAAGTGTAAGATAACCAAATTTCTGATAAGACTTATTGGAATAACACATCTAATAAGAAATTATAACAACACGCATAAAATGGAAAAAATATAGTAATAGATATTTTCATTAAAAAATTAAGATGAAAACAAATTAGCAGACGGGTCTTTAGCAAGAAATACGTGCTGCTAATAAACATCAAGGATAACGTTTACTTTGTTGATTGGTGGGTGGAGGGGTTAGCGCCTAATGCCACCGTGCATCTATGAGGCTTGAATTTGATTTAAGTTTGATTTCGGTGTCTGTCTGTGTGTTTATCAAATTTATTCAGGTGTGGGGTAAGATATGACATATTACACTTGTAGCATTCCACACTAAACAATCTAAGAAAGTCACAAAATTTATATTGCGATTTTATTGATGTACTAGCTATTACCTGTGATTCTGTCTGTGTTGCCTAAAATCACATAGAAATTATGATATCAATACACAACCTATGTCATATCATATACAATTTCTATTCCAAAAAATAACGTACCGTCCCGTTATTTTTCCCATTATTGTTTTCCCTTATGTTTCGTATGGAAACCCCTTAGGTAAACAGAATAAAAATAGCCAAAAACCTACGCTGAAATGACATATACGATCACAGGTTTTTGTGAATTCCGGGTTTTAGCTCATGATGGACATTTGGATCATTTATAGTGAGAGTTGTGATTTCTGAACTACAAAACACATGACCTGGAAAAAATTACACCATATTCTGTAAACTATATTCTATTCAACTCAAAAAACATTGAATGAAATCAAGCTGCATGTTCATGAATTAAACCAAATTTAGATGTTGACTTTATAACCTCTCTTACGGAACCCCTTTAAGTAATTGGGATTAAATTTAGACTATAACCTAGTTCGGAATATACGCTACCGATTAGACAAATTTTGTCTCGACCGATTTAGCGTGAATCGTTGACAGACAGATATAATTCTAGAAAATTAAAAATGTGTTCAACTGCTTGTTTAAAGTAGGTCTAGTTTTTTTTAATATATTCAACTGTTACTACACTATAAATATGTTGAAGATCACCTTACTATGCGCTAGTAAAACCGCAACTCGACGTTGAGATGTCTTTTGTAATACAACTGTGCTCTTAAGCGTCGTATCCTTTGACAATATTGAAGTTCACTATAAATATAATGTAACAAAGTAGAGTAAACTATTTTATTTACATCAAGTTGGATACTAAAACTTATAATGAAGACATCCAATAAGAATGATCATATTGTCGTGTTCTGGTCCAAAGAACCGGTCCAATGATATGCGAATAAACTTTTATCACTAATTATAACTCAATAATGGCTGAACCGATTTGGCTGAACATTGCTGTGGAGGTAATTTAGAATCAGGAGACTGAATAAGGATAATTTTTACCCCGTTCCGTTCTGTATTCATGAAATTTAATGTGCAAATCGTATAGGTCTGAAAATACGAAGTTCTCGGAGCATCTAGTTAATAATATAAACATATTTGATTTTTAAATAACATAGAGTGTTAAAAGCACTGATTATAAGAGATCTCGACGCTTAACGATTGGAATACCGTGAGAAAAAATTAAATTAAACCATCAAATACTTCTTGTATCATACATATCCAGTAGCTTATAAAAGACCTTTCAGTAACCACGCTTTGGTATGTATCAATAACGTTCTAATCTATCTTTTACGTCCTCAGAGACATAAAACAAACATTTCTTCCTCACCAATGATAATAACATCGTAAATGGCAGCTCTAAAACACTCGTAGTGGATTTCTGTATCTCGTATATGAGTTTTTTATACTAAAAAGGGGTGCGAGTATAAAAAATATAAAACTAAGGTCCTTGCCCGGTTGACGCGTACGAAGAATTTTATATCAAATATGTTGACGTATAAGGCATAAACACACGACCAAAGACTAATTTAATATAGATGTTAAAAATAATTCCTTTATTCGAATATGACCTATTGTAGGTCTTGTTTCCTTTCTAGGTTGTAGAGGCCAGAATATTGCAATTGCTGTATGTACCATTAAGTAACTGACTTTGATACCATCTGGTATAGAAAGGTGAAAAAGCGTTTTGAGCGAATCCTCTAGATATAATAAGACTCCCCTGTTTGTCTGTCTCTCTGTCTGTCATTAGGCTGTATCTCATTAACTGTAGCTAGAAAATTGAAATTTTTACAGATAAAGTGTTTCTGTTGCCGCTATAACATATATTAAAAACATAATAAAATATACATACAAAAGATGCTCCAATACAACAAACATGTTTTTTTTACCGTTTTTATAGATACCAGTGTGGTCCCTAAATTAATCTCACATGCGCGAATCTAACTCGCTCTCAGCCGGATTTTTTTTAAACTCTGTTTCTTAGACTAAACTGTTTAAATTGTGATATTTATGAGATAAGGATGATTTATAAATTTAGAATAACCGCTGAGGCAACACTCATTTTGCATTAATTTTGTGTTCGTTTACTCTTCGAAGGAAAAAGCTACACAAAACTGAAAGTCAATTTTGTAATCTCCAAATAATATTTTTCACTTAAAGCACGAAAATAATTGTGGCATATTTAATATTCATTCAGACAAAACTTAATAATATAATTAATAATAAGACTTCAAGAGTAAAAGTTTTAATTGTTATTTTTAAGTAATCCTCGATACGAATGGTTATATTTGTGAAGCTTTTTCTTGAATATAAGTGATGTTGGATATTTAAAACTCGAGAACGCAGAATACAAAAAAAAAGTATACATTGTCACAATTAAAAATAAGCATCTGTATTGGATATTATGTATTAAGGATACTAGCATTTTGGGGGTCCCGATTCAAACCCTATCATGTAATGTCCAACTCATTGGTAGTTTTACTAACTTAAGTATATTTTCTGAGTTATCTTACGGTAAAAGAAAAATCGTAAAAAACCCGGAATTTGTGCCCTATATGGTGACAAACTTGCGACCTGTCACATAATGGGACCTAATAATATCTTAGGCTAATCATGGGTGCATACACCCCTGCCTACCTTTTCAGCGATACGGGCGTGATGGTATTTATGTATTATGACTCTCAAATGCGTGATGTTTGCAGTCTGTTTCTAGTCATAGTCTTTGAGAATTAGGGTTGGGCGTGCGGCAAAACTTGCGTGACAAAAGCCAGCGGCACGCACACGTCAAATGATAACTCGACGTCTATCAATTTTCAGAGGAATGGAACACTGCGGAGTGCTTACATTTTACTGTGCCCTCGATAGATAAGCTGAAACAATAAAATTAGTAGACCACTTAGCTTTTAAACACTATGCGGAACCAGTGAGGTTTTTATTATGATCCCTTGACGCAAAAGGGGGCTTGTACATATACTGGTGGTTTTTAAATTCCCTTTCCTATGGAAACCTCTTAAATAAATAGAATAAGAAGTAGACAGTAACCTCACTCGAAACATAGTTGGCCAAATATCGTAAAGTCCAAGATAATCTGATGGTGATAATGAGACGATATGATGATGATGAAAAGATCTATACGTTCAAAGATCACCGTACATACCAGGTTTCAACTTCTGATGGTCGTTTAACCATTTCCAATGAGAGTTGTTATGGTTGTAATTTCTGACTTACAAAATTTACAAATTGGAAATTATGTCATAATCTGTATAATATATTCATGAATTGTTGCTAAATTTAGGATTATCTTACCCTTAAGGAAAAGGGATTAAAAGTAGCCTATAACCTACCGTGGAACATAGGCTATCTGGATGTCAAATTTCGTGACAATCGGTTCAGTAGTATTAGCGAGAATCGAGTCCGGGATACAGACAGACAAAAAATCCAAAAACAAATACATGCGTGTTCTATTGCCTTTTTATTAGTTGCCTAATATTATTTTTTAAAATATCTTTATTGTACAGAATTCACTCTTCTACAGTTTTGAAATAAAATAAAAATTATTTATTTGCCGAATTTGTGTGTTTAAAAGTTGTTACAAAAACAAAAAATTTTAATTATACCAACATAATCCATCACAATATGGTGTGCAAGTATTTTAACACATAATTTCTATTTTTTTTATTCACTATGTATTATATACTAGTAATCTTGTTATTGTTTTATTATATGTATAGGTCTATCCATCTGGATATAGATTTACTTGTTAATATAAAAAATAGTCCTAAAATGTACCTATTTATAGCTCAAGATTCTACACATGGCAGAACGACATTTGTTATTCTATCAATTTGATGAAGAAGACTCCGAAACTGCCTAATTGTTTCTGATCAAATATTGTAACTATCAGTAATTCGATCCACCTTAAGAGGCATAATAGTTTTTATCCAAATTCCTTAACGGATTCCAGGAGTAAAATAACTTTAACACGCAGACAAAGTCTCGGGCAAAGTTGGTAAAAAATAAACTGTTTTACGATATCGCAGTAGACCATTAATGGTTGTCGTCCCCTGTCGGTAACTTTTGGCCGAATTCCCCAAAACATTCACGTATTTCGCGAAAAATCATTAACGTCTTGCATTTCATGAATAACCAGTTACGTATTGGATTTGTAAAAACCTGACTCGTTTGTACGGCGGACCGAACGAAATAGGTTGATGGTTGCAAGTCCACGTCATTATTAATGAGGACAAATTAAGCTCGTACTTTTCATATATTTCGTTAAATTAAAAACGAAAATGTATAATGTTATACGTATTACGTAACTGTGTTTTTTTAAGATGAGAGAAGACAGTGTTAATCGCCTCTGTGGTGTAACGGTACAGGTGTCGCCTGTTAAGACCGTTAGCCACGTGGGGTCCCGGGTTCAAT
>DVZL01004912.1:0-12488 GCA_018236625.1 Lasaia peninsularis
TAAAAAGTATCCTATGTCCGTCTCCTGGTACTAAACTACCTCCTCACCATTTTTTAGCCAAATCGGTTCAGCCGTTCATGAGTTATAAGTTGTGTAACTAACACAACTTTCTTTTATATATAAAGATATAATGAATTAAAATAATGGTTACTAACAAGATTAATGCAATATCGAACATAATATAATATTTAAGCGTAATAATAAAAACAATAAACGAAGCGTTTGTCCTTTATTTATTTATGTTAAACGTATGAATACGAATGGGGTGCTTGCAGTTAAATTACGTTTTTCCCTCTATGGCGTAAACCAACAATAGTACACCCCCAGT
The DNA here is from genome assembly GCA_018236625.1 of Lasaia peninsularis. Classification (NCBI taxonomy): domain Eukaryota; kingdom Metazoa; phylum Arthropoda; class Insecta; order Lepidoptera; family Riodinidae; genus Lasaia; species Lasaia peninsularis. Next base: position 329 of record DVZL01004912.1, read on the forward strand.
TGGCAGCATACTGGCACGTGCGGGACCCAGTGATTTTCTCACACGACTCTTGTGTTTACTATCTTTTTTATGAGATGAGGCGGCGAACAAACACACGGGTCCCTTGAAGGTAAGAAAAAACCATATAGAGACCATAATATTGTGGTGGTTGGGTTGTTAGACCGTACGTCTTAAAGCATTAAGGTTATCAAAAAAAATCAGCTGGTAGAACGTCGATTATTGGTTATCCGCGGTTTAGTATAAACCTTTTTCTTTAGGGTTTCATATCCAAATAATACAAAACGGAACCATCGTATTAAGACTTCGCAGTCCGTCTGTTTGTCTGTCTGTATGTGTCTTTATTCGTCACCGGACCGTATCTGTTGTAGTGAAACTGTTTAAAACAAGAGCAAAGCCTAGATCTGCACGTTAGCTACTATTTTCTTTGGTGGTATTTTTACGCATTCAGAAATCCTATTACTTCTTTAAAATACCAACCATAACTTGGTGCACTCACGTAATCAAGATATCCTTCTGCCAATATTTACTTTCACCTAAAAACGTTCAAACTGCATTTCTTAATAAAACCATACACCAGAGTACATCTACAGATTCGTCTAACAATGGTACCAATTCTGTTATACATGTAGTCAAAAAATATTTTGAGAGTGAGATAAAAAAGAGATATAACATGTAGGTAGTTGTGTCAAATCAGTAAATCAGTCAGTATATGTACGACTTTTAATCGACATATTATACCAACAACTTAAAAGTCTGCAGAAATGTGGTCAAACTAATGTAATAGCAATGTTGCCTCCGTGGTGTAATCGTACAGTTGTCGCCTGTCCAGACCGTTAGCCACGTAGGGTCCCGGGTTCAATTCTTAAATGATTTTTGGGAATGTGCCCGAAGTGGAATAGGCTTGCCTCATGGGTCTTAGTATTATGGCTAATCGTGGGTGTTCTAGTATATCTACTGGACTTATGAGTCGTGGATATACTAGCACATCTCTGCTTTCGAGGATAATAGGCGAAGGTACTTTATATGTATTGTCTCTATCTTTTAATTCCATTGAAAGATTAACAAACTTAAGTTAGCGCGCCACAGAATCACCGCCACTGTCAGATTTACTTCATACATTTGGAATTATGTCCTCCAAATCCGTTATTTCAATTTTCCACACCTAAACAAACATACCACGGTACGCCAGCGACATGCACGACCATTCTTTTACCTAATGTCAATGTTCGCGACATGCAATATATCATTGATATCGCTCAAACAAAGCAATATCAAACCTTTCACACGCGAACCCTATGACGTCGGCAAACAAACATCAAAACTATCCAAGGCTTAGCCACTCATGAATAAAAGCATTCGGAGTTCGGACCCCACCAATAAATGTTAATTTTTGTCGTAAGCACACGCACTGCAAACAAAATATTAATCCGCACGTTAATGGCAAACAAGAGGACAAGTGAGTTCTGTGGACGCTGTAATAAATTGAAGCTGCAAAGTGCAGTGTGGAGTGTAGCAGACAAGGGGGGGGGGGGGTGGTTCGGAAGCATCCCTCACTTTGAGTTTTTATTATGTCTCACTTCGCCCCCGGCTTTGCTGAGGGGAAACCACTCGAGGTATCAAGCTTCCACCTACGCCCGTAGGGTTTCAAAATCGTTTGCATATTTCCATTGGAAACGTTGAATTTTTATGAGTTTCAGTTATCCAGGTTATTATTATTGGTCTATGTTGCGTGTGTTTCGCTTTTTCTTTGATAAGTTTCAAAAGTTCTATCACTAGCAATACTGTTATGGGAATAACGTTGACAGTTCAAGGAGCTTTCAAGTTCGATGTATGAATTGACAATAGCTTTAAAAGTTTATCCAAGGACAGCTGTAAGTTGTGCTTAACACTTCGAAAATTAATTAGTATATACTCATATATGTAGACGTTCATTTTAGGATACACTTTAGTTTTGAAAATTGTTATGTAAGTTAAGTTACGTACCTTTAAGTTTAAGCCATATACGGGTACGTAATACAGCTAAATTTCACTAGTATAAGCTAATTTGATCATCTTTGTCAAAAATTTGATACAACTAAAGTACGAATGATTCTATAGATTTTTTTGTTTCACACATATTATTGAGATAAAAAAAAGAACATATCAGTAGACAATCACACAAGGTAGATCTAATACAATCTCTAAGTATAATAACTATTTTGTATCATTGTTTTCAAAAGCTATTAATAAACAGATATGTGCTATTTTCACCTGTAGGTAACACGATTATAAATTAAAAACTAATTTATCTTATATATTTATATTTAAAAAAATGTATGAACCAGGACTTTTTTAGTATTTTCATCTATGTCTATGATTTTATTTGGCTTGAAATGATATAAAATATAATTTACTTAAAATATTTGTATAAAAAAACTCCAAAAGCATTAAATAAAACGCAAAAGTAATATTATTCAAACATATAAAATATATGCCCAAACTAACCCAATCACATTTAAAGTAGTTCCACAAATTTGTTACTCAAACAAATTATATCCAAAAAATTGAATCTTAAACAACCCTTACAATTTGTAAAGAAATTACATTAACGTGCACATCGAGCGTACTGTATAAATAAAACGTTACGAAATCATCCAATTTTAGCTTATCTCCCGCCATTGTGGGTCTTTATTAGATTAATACAATGAAAATTAAAACAATTTGCCGGATAAATATCTTCGCGCCGAGTATCAGTGGCCCTGTTTATCCCCTTTGAAGGGCAAGGCGGATAACCCCTCTTAAAAGCTAGGAGCAGCCAGCTTTAAATGGAATAAAGTGAATGGAGTCGAGTGGTCGCGCCTCCCTGCGCCGCGTACAGGAATTTCATTAGACGCAGAACCCTCCGCGCCCAAAAGCCACTTTACAACGGAAAATGGTATTATGATAATACTAAGAGCCTTATAAAATTTTGTTGAATAAACATTCATTTTTAATTGTACAGTTGCATCTTTTGATACTGAGCAATCAAATTTTTTTTATCTTCAAAAAGACTTACGTTTCGCTTAAATCGGTTCTTTTCATTTTGCACCCCGAAGTGTGGCTCATCCTGACATCGGGGATCTTGATCAGAATCAGGCAAAGTCCTTGCTGAGTGTGCTTACTTTATTTCAAGTTCATGGAAATACTTAAATTAGTATCAAATTGAACATAAGTAATTTATAATGTAATCAAGTATTTTGTATAAAAACTACACACATACACATAATAATATACACATTAATTGTTTAATGTAGTATAATTTGCCTAAAGTTATTGTTGTACAATAAATGACCCAATCAACAGTTGCGTCCTAAATTTCTCTAAATACTAATGAAAGAAACATCATAAAAACGCGAATAGCTTTATAAATATAACATTAAAAAATAGAGTCCTAAACATTGCTTAAAATTGTTTAAATTGAAGTAATATTCATAACAAAAAAAAAACATTGTTGGATATGTAAACATACAAATGTTACTTTCCATAGTATCAATTAAAATCACACAAAAAGTACGAGAAATATTTGAAAGGGGCTAAATGGAAACGACGAGAATCGAGGTTGACCATTAATTGTGTGGGTCGCAGCGCACATTCCGCGAAGAGTGCGGTGCCGCGGGGCGAGTCGGGAAATGCGAAATAAATGCTCGGCTTAAATACGAAAGGGATCGAGCTTCGCCCGCGGCAGGGGTGTCGCGCCCCAAAGTGGTATTTTCACTTCGCTAATCGGATAACCACTTAACGAATGGGTCACTGCACGCCAAACGTATTTTCACACGACTTTTCCGCAGGGACTCGGAGATACCACTTCTTATGGGCTAAAACGTACGTCCATAACGGTCACTTTGGATATAATACCGACTGTATCGATTTTCGAAATACTCTAATCCCGTTTTATTGCTGTAGCGTTAGTCACGGCATCGGCTATTGCGAGTAATCCCTTGGTAAAATATATTAGGCGATGATAAATACGTGGTTTATGATCCATGAATTCGATTATCTTTACAGATGATGAACGCAAAGGCGACGACTTGCTGCAGGGGATGCATAGTCAGTTGCTGGGTTATGGCATAAAAGAAGAATCGAAACGAACTACTTCCGATTGTGGTGTGCCGATTCCTGCATCCAAGCCAAAAATATGGTCTTTGGCAGATACAGCGGCGTGTAAGACACCTCCACCAGCAGCACAGCCTTGGCCTCAGCATGGTTATGGTCCTGGACCTGAGAGACCTTCTGCGGCTGATGGAAACTCCAACGGCTTCGCCTTACCAGCGACGGCAGCTGCTAGCCCTGCAAGTGGCTCATACGGACGATACGGAGGATTCCCAGGAGCTCAATACGGTGCACAACACCCTTGCGTGCATCCAGCTGCGTTTCCTGACGTACAAACGGACACTCCTCCGCAAACGCCACCAAACATGAAAGTACCTAGTGTTGCTAATCCTCTTGGAAGTGGAGGAGGCTCAGGGTATTGTTTCCCACGGCATCAGCAATCGCCTCAGCGCGATCCCTATCATAATGCCCACCATGCTAACAACCATCAACCCAACCAACACCACAATGAGGGTTCAGCGGCATTCAAACCCTTCTATAAAAGGTAAATTATCACTTTTTAAATCTTGTTGGAAATTGGTTAGAATTAAATATATAGGTTTATATAATATATAGATGAGCATTTACTTTAACAAGTGTACAGGTAAACCAGTAATTCGTCAAGTATAAACAGACCTGAGTATTATTGGCTTTATAGAATTTTCGAAATTAATACATTTCTAATACTGATTTTTAAATAATAAGAATACTATTAAAAGTTGGAAACTAGGCCTTAGAAATTCCTAGGAGACCCGGGGTCATTCAAATTAAAACAGGAAATATTAAGCGATGATACATAGAATGAACATACAAAGTTGCATATTTGCAACACAGGTCTTAGAATGTCGTGTTGGAATTTGAAAACAATGGAGATTAGAGAGCAGCTTAAATCCATGTGCTAATTTTAGTTAAATGGTCTCTTCATTTGAACGTTATTCAAAGATAATAGGAATTTAACTTTCAACATACTAAAAAAAAATAGAATAATGTTTCAAACAACTAGTACCTATAATATTTTAAGATCACACTTCCTGCAATTTTGGAGACTTCTTCTTGATTTAAATGAAAGAGAGATAATTTTGTACAGATATTGAGGGAACCATAAATAGAGAAGTAGACGAAGGATGTAAGTGGAGTTTAGATTTAGAAGATAATGTCTTTATCACAAAACTATGTAAATTGAAATTGTCCACTATTAAATAAAACTTATTAATCGAAATGTAAAATTATAAGTTTAAATACTAAAATTGTTTCTAATTTTAATGGTCCTTTCATACGTTAAAGTATTGTCAAAAATTACAATCAAATTTGGAAGGGACAGGAACTAAAGATTTGAAAGAAAATTATACTCCCATTACAATGTCTTCCGAAACCGATGAACTTTCTGAGATTTAGGAGAATCATTGTGGCTTAAATTCAAATGAGAGATCGTAAACGATGATTTTAGTATAGATATCGAAAGAACCATAAACAGAGCTGCGGTTTAGTAACGGAGGTTTGAGTCGGGGTGTCATGTCGGTAATTGAAAACAATGGAGGCGCGTCGAGGCGGAAGGGAGACGCGAGGGCGGCGAGATTGCAATCTTGTGTCATTTGTCAGTGTCACGGCGAAGCGCACACACCTACGTGCGCTGACCTGCCTAAATTAGATATCTCGATGCTACTCATCCTATTATCATGCTCATTACATTTAGATCTCCCACATTTTCCCCTTTCTCTATTTGGATATAAGCTTCTTCTCATTTCCATTATTTCATGACCTTTACGACCGTCGTACATGCAATAATAATCTTTATTAAATAATATCCTTATGTCAGGCATCCTATTTTCAATTCATTACTTCCGCATTTCTTCATATACACGTTTCCACTCGACCATACGTACATGATATATTGACTTGTCCAAAAATATTAATATATTAACTCTAAACAGTTTTATCAAGTTCATTACATTCATCTTATCTCTTAATATTTGTGTCTTGCCATTATCTTAATACGTAGTAATATTCAATTAATCATATGCATCTAATGCACGTCTAATTTTATTTATTTTTAAATGATAACTTTATAAAAACTTGTGTCATACATCTCGTACAAATTATTTTTATATTCTAGACTAGAAAAAAAATGTATTGTCCGTAGAAAGGCTTATTGAGTTTAAATTTGTGCGATTATGTCCCACTAATATCTAAACTGTTATTTTGAGCGTTAGCATTTAGGTTTTAAGTTACTTTCACGCTTTAACTTCGTTTAATGATTAGATTTTAATATGTTTAAACATTTTTGTTAATAGAAACTGCATTGACTTCAGGTGCACTTCCATATGAGTTTAATGTAAACTTAAATAAATTAATGTATAGCACGTATAGCGTAAAATATATTCCCATTATGTTTGAGATTGAATAAAAACATGATAAGAACAAATTTTCTAATAGGTATGTAAATACTTTTAGTCGTGTTTAAACCCAAAATTATAATTTTTCAGCTTAAAATAAAATCATACCTTTTTTTATTAGAACAGGGAACAAAGTAAACTGGATTAGTAATCTCTTTGACAAACCTGAAAGTATGTATGTAGCTGTTACTTAGTTGTTAGTTAGTTCTGTAATTTTCATAATCTCGAGAGGACTATAAATAACAATACATTTTCTAGCCTTTACAAAAAATACAAGATTAAGGTGATTTTCAGACTAACAAAGTTCGTTTTTTTATCATGACAAAAAAAAAACATTAATTGTTGTATTATAAAGCTTCAGCTCCATTTTTTTCAATTTCACAGTTCATCCAATTTGTTACTCAAACACATTTTCATATTTAATATAAGTGTTTAAGGTTTACCATAATCTTACACTCTACTATCTCTAATAACCATCAGCTCTCACTCATCCATTTTTGAATGAAGGCAATCATCAATCGCTATGTGTTGCACTGTTCCACTCTTGGAATTTATTACGAGTACATTTACAAATTATCAAAACAAAACACCACACACAAAAACACATTTTACATCTGTAACTTTAAAAATCTTAAAATTTCTCGATTATTCCCTAATACGTTAGCTACAAAAAGTTCGGACACCTAGCCACGCGTTTCTAAGAGTATTCGCCGGATTTCTTAGAACAGTCTGGTCTCATTTCAATAAATCCCGTCGTAGACGTCGCCGCACACGGAGGCTGCGCAAGGAATTTTGTTTTAACCGAACACTCACAAATTCACATCTATAACTTTTTGTATTATTTTCGTTTTCACGCCTTTTTGCCGTGCAAATTCCATGACGCGAAAATAACTCCTTATCGCGGCATTCTTTTAAAGGAGCCCCAAAAAGAACGCGCCGAAATCGACAGTTCTCGTTTTTGACTTAAATAACATACTCGTTGTTTTTGTTCAGCCGAACAATATCAATGTACTAAATCGCTTCTACTTAATGTATTGTTGGAGCGAGATTAGCAAAGTATGATGTGGCGAGGCTAACTTATTGACAGAATGAGTTCATGTCGCATGTCGTGCGATCATATAACAAAGTATTTTGGGTTTTAGTATAAAATGAGACTTAAAACATTTTGCTATTTTGTTACATATGCCATCCTTTAAATATTTTCACTTCTATTTTTTTACGTAAGATACAAGTTTGGCCTGAAATGATTCATGCTCAAAACCTTTATATTAGAATTTAGTTGTTAATACGGATTTTAACTTTAAAAAATTATACAGTTACTGTTTTATTTCAAGTTGTACTAAATTTGTTAATATTTTTTGGTTGCAATATTATTTTTTATAACCATTTCAAAATGTAGCTATTTCATTAATAGCTTCAAATACAAGTAACGGATTTGGATATAGTAATGAGTTATTCCAAACAAATATCACGTAGTTAAATTACAGTTTGAGTCACACCAACTTTGTCTATGTCGGATATCGAATCTGTGTCCCATAGATAGTTAATCAGGATCATTAATCACTCGGTCATTGGATTATAGCAATATTCCGGTACAGATTATATATTAGTATCTACACAATAAGCGCTATTCGATCATTTTTTTGTGTCACTTTTGCATAAAAAATTATAGAATATGAGTTATTACAACCGAACGAGTATTAGACACCTGTTGACATGATAAATGATTATTATACATCTAGGAAATCAAGTACATTTGGTTATGTATGTAATAAATATTGACAATTTGACAAGACCTACTTATTAGCTAATGCATAATTCATAAAAATGTATCAGAGCGTGTTGGTACATACAAATATTTGTAATCCTATTTCACCTTAAACCGATTTTGTTTAGCTTATTTAAATATTATAAACCGTGATTGTTCTAAGCCCAAAAAACGTTAATTTATGTATATGTGTAGTATTGTTCATGAGTGCGTTCCACAGCAGTTGTCGGTTCTAAAGATAATGCTCCGAACGCGCGTGGGCGCGGTCTCAATGGGCTCTCTTCATTCACAACACTAACTTCACATTAAAGTTGCTTTATTTTTTCCGGCGTCCTAATCTTTTCTCTTATCTCATGATTCCCGGGTCCTTCTCTGTTTCATTCAGTCGCGAGTCCGGCAAACCAGTTCGACTTCTTTTTTCATTGACGTACAAAGTTTAGATGACCGCGGGCGAGGTCACATTTTTATTTCTTTCACATTTCGGTTTTCCGGTCCGAACGATTCGTTAATAAATTCTCAGATAATGAGACTGAACGTTTCGTCACCTCATCTCGATTGGTATAAACTTTTTTCTTTTTTCGGCTGTTATGTGTGAACGCGGCGGAGGGCTCGGACGGAGACACTGATAGAATCGAAACTGCTATCGACTTGGACCTTGTTTTTTCGGTAATTTAAATACCGCTATTCTTTTTAGGATACTCTTTTAGTTACAGCCCAGGCCCATTCAGAAGTTTTAAGAGGACTTTCAATCATTAAATTTAACGCTATAACATACTTTTGAATAAACGTTTTAGTAGGTTTTATAGCTCATTAGAATTTTTATTTGAAATTATTCCCTTAATTACTAATTAGTTCAGTTTAAATATTTTTTTTATTGATACTTTACTGTCATCATTCAATTAGAATCTTTTATTATAATTTTATTAACGAAATATATTTTTTTAATTTGGGACAGTTTATATTTGGGCATAATTTTTTTTCTAGTGGTGCAGGTGTTATGTTATACTTAGTTTTGAGGATTTTTTATATAAAATGTATATGCATAATATATTTTTCATTTAAATTATTTGTTTATTGTTTCAGGTAAGCCACGGGAACAATCCGTTGGCGCCAGCTACTTTCAATCATAAGAGACTATATTTTAAAAAGTGGCTAAGTGTTCAATGATGATTAAAGGACGCGAACTTTGGCAAAATTATGTATTTGTTTATAAACAATGTAGATGTAGCTATAATTATAATTTTGCAAAAGCATTTGTTCGATTATTGTGTAGTATAATGATTTTTCAAATTCCTAAACTTAAAAGCACAGATTATCATAAATAATTTAAAATTTGTTAATTTGTATGTAATAAAATAATTTCGTTTAATTATATCGGCGGTTGTCATTAGTACTTATAGTCAATGTATGAACACGTTGCTCAGTATTTTAATAGAAATAAGAATAACCGACATTCAAATTATTTATGAATTGAATGAACGCTATATTAATATTAGCAATTTATTTATATAGGACTGTGAAACATTTTACTTTAATAATACGACACACGAAAAGTATTTATTGTATCTTCCAATTAGTGTTCGAGGTTCTGAATCGTTTTTGAAGCGATTTTAATTTGAGTTTAAGCCCTATATAGCTGAAGGCATCCAGCTTATTTAACTATATGTATTGTTTATTATTTGTTATATTTAGGTAACTTAAGTTACAATCGTCGATTCGGTTATTGTTGTTGTCATTGTACATAATGAAGTTTTGTAGATTTTCTATTTTTAGTTTATCATCAATTTTGTACAAAGTAACGTACTGGTTCCCTCTCTTTCGATGTTGTAATAGTACACTTCGAAACGAATTATAAATATTGTTTAAAGTATTATTAGAATACATGTACATAAATTTATTCTGGATATTTTATATTTTAAAACGCAATCGCATAGAAATTATGCAGTTGTGAATAATTAATTAAGAGTTTATATGGCCTACGTTGGTTTTGTGTAATTAAGCCGTATAAAATTACCATCACATAATTATACATAATATATATAAATCAATATTGTAAAAGAATAAGATGGCAATATTTTATATTATATCTGTATGAGTTATTAATGTAAAAACTTCTCGTTGCAAGGAAAGTTATATTAGTCAATGATGTCTAAATCTCTAATATTCTTGAAGCAATTACTTAATCATTCCTTGCAATTAGACAAATAATCCCACTAATCAGTGTTCTCTGAACCTTTAGCCTTCTATTAAATATATATAAATCAATATATCCAGCCTAAAAGTAAGCCATTAAATTGTTTGACTTTTTTTTAATTAATTATTGAATAAACATATAGGTACATGATAAGTAACTGCAGTAATCTGTAAAATATGGTTTGGATAACACTGGCTTAGTTGAACGAATTAGTAGAAATTTAACATCAGATGAACATAGATTTTCTAAGATAATTTATTATTCATTAACAATAAGTTGATTTGTAGCAATAAAAGGATTTCAACTATGAAGAAACGGTTGTGTTTAAACAAAACTGTTTTAAAACAATGGAAAATAATCTGAAAGTCAAACATATTAAAATAGATTTGATTGAACACGAAGTATAAGCGATATCGGGTAAAAATATTAGGTCACCGCACTTTGTTTATGCAATACCGAGGCTTGTAATATGACCCCTTTGTTTAATGACAATTTAAATGTGACCAAATCGAATATATTCGCTTTATTATAAATGTTCTATATGGATATTATAGAATATGTACCTATTAGTTATTATAAGTAAAATTATGTAACGATTGTAATTAAATCTTTATTTCAACGAAACCCATTTTATTTTGTGTCTTTATAATCCTAATACAATAAACAGGGCCAACTCTAAATCATTAAAAGTGAATCTTATTTGTGATTTGTATAAAATGTTAGGGTGTTTTAAAAATTAACGGGCACATTTCCTTATCTTTTTTCGGCATAAAAATCGAAGGTATAAAATAAAGGACCAAGGAAAGAACTTGGAGCATTTCAATCTTGAATTATGTGAAAACAAAATGAGAAAAAAGTTGATAATGAGTCAGTAAAAGTCTACAGGAGGGTTACTCCCTTTACCTCTTAACTCCTAAACAATGCTTAAGGACTAATAAAAGGACCACTTTTAAAGTTTTCAAAGTGTTCCAGATATAAAGCCCCGATTTGTTAATTAAAAATAATTAAAGGAAGTTTAATTAAGAAAAGCAGTAGTTTATAATAAATGTTGCAATTATTATTCTGTGTTTTTACAGATACTAAAATAATATATTAAAACCTATTATGTGGTGTCTGCAGGCCACGGTTTTTTATAATATTGGAATGCAAACAAGCAGACGGATTACCATCAGGATCATCTTATTAAAAAAATATATGTATGCAAATTTGAAATTTTAATACAACCCGTGGAATTTATTGTTATCAGTTTCATTTAGATTTTTTAAGGACTTTACCCACCTGTCAGGCAAGCGTTGAAAAAACACCAAAATGGTTCAGAAATATTATTTCACTTTAAGAAATTAACATAAAGCTTAAGGCTCGATTGATTGTTATAAAACGCTGAGCACGATTGTAATAATTTTGTAATAAAAAGTCACCGTAAAAGTATCAAACTATTCATTAGTTTGATACTTTTTCCAAAAAAAACCGCTGGTGGTGGAGCACTGCAACTCGTTCGGGTAGGGATTTTACTTATTCCTGTCGACATAATAACAATATCACATCATTACTCAAGTATCAAGACAGGAATGATTATACTTAATTTAGAAGAACTCATTGATACTAAATGCCAAATTGCTAATTTTTTTTATGATAATGGAAGTCAAACAAGCAGACGGATTTCCTGATGGTAAGAAATACACGTCGCCTATAGACACC
>DVZL01004913.1:0-12488 GCA_018236625.1 Lasaia peninsularis
ACCATTTCCACCTTTGGTGTCTATAGGCGACGTGTATTTCTTACCATCAGGAAATCAGTCTGCTTGTTTGCCTTCCAATATGATAAAAAAAAGTAAACTGTTTTATCCCATTTAAAAATAGTTTATAATGTGATTGGTATTAACCGGGTGAACGCTGACTTCCAGCGGAGGCGACGCGGCGGCGGGCGACGCGGGGGAGGGGGGCGGAGTGAGCGCGAGCGAGGCGCTGCGGCGCCAGCGGTCGGCGGAGGCGCGCACGCTCATTGGCTCCTCGACCACCGCCGCGCGCGCACACTTCCTGCAGACGCTCGCGCAGGGACAGATGAACAACAAGTGAGATCTTTTTTACGTAAATTATAGGACAAATAAGGAATATGCGTACATTTTTTGAATTTCTTTTAACAATACCTTAAGTAATTATGTAACTGAAAAAATACAACACTAACCAATTTTCGGATGATTTAAACACCGCCATTTTAGCGCGCTCATTTGTGAACCGATCATTGAGGAGTGAGAACAATAATTTGTTGACGAAGTGTAATTAGACTTCATTTCATTAATTTCACTATATGTATTATAAATATTGTATTGTCCCTGTGTGCGAAAATTTTCATGTTATGCCCAAATATACATAACCACTCGAACAACGACTACCGAAATGGAAGCTTAAAACACGTAAACACGCTACTAGGCTATCGAAAATACAGATTACAAGATTCTATTTACCCATAAAAAGCTAGTTGTACTTATGATTAGGTTGGTAGTTAATAATACTAAACACAAGAGGCGAGCATAGATTAACTGGGTCACTACCAACATGACCACTGGTGGTAGAGTGCTCTGCTGCAATTTACCCCGGTAGGGATCCAGCGCCTTACCTTTTCCTGCCGCCATAATTACATAGTCGTGTTCCGGACTGGAAGCTAGGGTAGCCGGTAGATTTGCACATAAGGTCTAACAGTCCGCCACCACAGGGCAGTGGTGCACCTACAACATCTATGGTGTCTATAGGCCACGGTTGTCTCTTGCCATCAGGAGACCCGTGTGCCTGTGCGCTATTTTATACCGCTACTGGAAATCGAACCCTAGCCTTTCGGATGACCTGTTGCATTAGACAAGTATGCTAACTCCATGAATAATGAGGAGGTCGAAAGCAAGTCCAAGTTATCATGTGTTACGAGAATTTCTCTTATTATTCTTTCAGATCATCATCAAGTATACCAGAGAAACCAGTCCGCAGCTCTGTAATAACACAGCGAATCAACTCGTTCACACAAAACATCTCCCAACCTTCCTCACCCGTTCACACGAAGTCACCTGAAAAACTGACCCCCGTCGAAGAACCAAAGGAACCAAAGACAAGCCCACTCAAGAATATAGACAAGATAAAAATGAGCTTAGAGAGTCCGTCACAAATTCAATACGAACCCATCATCGATCCGTCGGCCGATTTGAGTCCCAGCACGGAAAATGAACCTGGATCTTTCAGTGCGATTAACTATGCGGAAGTCCAGCAAAACGCGTACAGAGATATAGACTTGAAGCAGAGTGAGCCTATGATTAAGCAGAACATCCTAGAGAATGATATGTTCGACGCGTCGTACTCGAGTTCCAACGAGAATGATGATGATGACAGCGACAACAAGTTCAGCACGATAAAGCGATCGCCGTACACAAAAAACACCGACGAGAGGGAGCTCAGTCGCCAGAATACCGTCATAGAAAATGTCCACTTCAAAAAGGAGAATGGTACTACGCTTGACGGTGAGAAAGTGTTGTTTTTAATTATTGGCGCGGGCGTAAGCAACTGCCATTTGTCAAGTTTAATAAAGCCTTAAGTTATTGTATTTTGTAAAATCGTACTTTACACTCTAATATATTCATATTTTTAGGGTTCCGTACCGAAAGGTAAAAACGGAACCCTATTACTAAGACCACTGTCAGTCCCTTGGCTGTTTGTCACCAGACTATATCATACATATATGATAAATGGTTGAAATTTTTACAGATTATGTATTTCTATGGTCGCTACAACAACCAATACTAAAAACATAATAAACTATATAAAGTCTGTCTGTTTGTCACCAGGTGGTATCTCGTGAATTGTAGTGGATAGTTGAAAAAAAAAGTGCCATTATCTATAAAAAATATATGTATGTTGTAAGAAAGCTTCCGTTGATTATTTAATATCACAATTCATAAGATGCAGACTAGTGACAGGAGGTCTGTGAAGTCTTAGTAATAAAAAATATTTGCGAGCTTTCCAATTGCGGGAATAAGGGGAAAATTTATTGCATAATTTCAAACTGTAGTACAAATGCAAAAATTGAGCATAACATAAAACTTTGTCGTAATATTCTTGTCTTTCTCTTATCTTGGTGCCATCATCATCCAGGTCCAGTAAAACAATTAAAACTTACTGGCAATATCTTTTTTTGAAAGTGGATTGAAAAGAGTTTTCAACTTTGCAGATGTTTCCCCTGAGGGTCTGGATGAAGAAGGCACAATTTACGAGGACCTGGACGACGATCCAGGTCTAACGGCGCGGGCGTTGTACGATTACCAAGCAGGTAAAATACTGAACGTAGCTTGACAATGCTAAACATGTACCTAACTAATTTGTTTAATCTGATAAGATGGCCAATAAGCATAAGCTTCCCGATGGTAAGAGTTGGCCGAAATGTATGAAATTATGTTCTCTGCCTACCCCGCAAGGGACTCGGCGTGAAATTAAAAGAAAATAATTTTAAACTATTTATAGTGTCGCAATTTCCTAGGGAGTAGAGGCGACAACTAGTGTAGGGGTTTGTAAAAAAATAAGCCTTACAATAATAAAAATATATTTAATTCAATAAAAATATATTTAAATCTTGAATTTGTTTACATCTTTGGATATTTATTGGCCTTTTTGTTTCATCTTTCTTGTTAAACGAAACAAATAAATAATATTGGAGTGTCTGTATGTAATATTAAAATAACCGTTTTTTTTTTAAATGCATATTATGTATATTTACAAAGTACTTATACCGTAACAATTTTTTTTAGAATTTATGTCCGTCCGTCTGTCTGTTTGTATCCGCTCCAAAACGGCGGGACCGATTTTGACGCGGCTTTCACTGGCAGACAGCTAATTTAATAAGGAACGGCTAAGGCCTCTTTTTATTTTAATAAAAACGCGAACGAATTCGCGGGCACGGTTAATTGTATATTATATATGTATTTATTTGGGCGCTCAGCGGACGAGTCCGAGATCAGTTTCGACCCCGGCGACGTGATCACCCACATCGAGCAGATCGACGCGGGCTGGTGGCAGGGGCTCGGCCCCCACGGACTCTTTGGCCTCTTCCCCGCCAACTACGTAGAGCTCCTGCCAGCCAGGCCGCGCTAGTCCACCACCCTGTACCATTGGATTTGGAATGCCTTTTATCCTATATCGAAGTTAATGTTTTTGGTTTTTTATTTAACGGCACTCCTGTAAGATGTAATAAACAAAAATAAAGATTAAAAAAAAGTTGGCTGTCACGAAAAATATCTTAGCCAATAAAAAAAATGATATAAAAAATGGCGTCTTGACATTTGTAATGTCATAATAGAGTTTACTGTCGATGTGCTAATAAACGTCGCACGACAATGGAAACA
This sequence comes from Lasaia peninsularis, assembly GCA_018236625.1. Lineage (NCBI taxonomy): Eukaryota > Metazoa > Arthropoda > Insecta > Lepidoptera > Riodinidae > Lasaia > Lasaia peninsularis. Next base: position 3,640 of record DVZL01004913.1, read on the forward strand.
ATATCATACAATACAATAATCATAAAATACAATAAAAATATTTATAATACAATAACATAAACTGCTTTTAAAATAATTCAATCCATAAATGTAAGCTTCATATATTTTTGTATGTTTAACAGTAACATGAATCGGCAATTTTTGTCAGACTTTCTTCATACCAAAAGGTTGTTTTAAAAATATCAAGCAGCCTTATCGTATATTTTAGTTTTTAAGCATTTTTTATGTATCTGTATTTTTTCTTCATTTGGTTCTAAATAGTTCTTGTATTGTAGGTATAATACGAGGAATAAAATAATTAATAAGACTTAATATCCATGCAGATGAATACATATATTTGTATGTATACATAAATGTATTTGTATAATTTATCTTTTATAGGAGTGTTGTATAAAATATATTTTGTATAACGTTATATAAAGGACCCTGTACATTATGCTGATGATATGGCCGATAACACAACAGATGGATATTTAGAAAATTTAAATATGCTGCCAGACGATCTGATATTACAATTGATGATACGTCCCTAAAAATAAGTACAAAGTCGAAAAGAATATACTAGAACCTTAAAGCTTTATAAAACTCCCATGAAAATAATGCGAAATTGTATCAGATCAAAAAACATTTAAAATTTTATTAAAACTCTATGTATATTTATGAATAGTAAGAGTGATATATAATTTCTTAGAATCTGACTTGCTTACTCTATGAATACGCTAAATCCCTGGTTGAGAATTGAGAACACTATAATTTTAGTTTATTTATGTTAATAAAAATACGACATTTTTGGTCGTTCGAGGATTTTTCATGGTTGATGACGTCACTACTTTTTTAACGTGCACGTGACATTATCAGCAAATGTCAGTCACGTCAGTCAGCGTCGTCAGTATAATGTGTAGGTGCCATTATATAATGTTTTTTTACCTAACATTATATTGGGTATATCTAAATCGTACCATATTATAATGCATTATATTATATCATATTTGTTTTACAGTTTGTGTGTAATATCATCCATAAATTGTTTTAATATTCACATAACACCTAGTTACATTAAAACCCCGTAAAAACCCCAAACGGAACCATTGTAAAATGTTCTTGTATTTTATACAGTGTGTATATTTTTTTTATTCCTGTAACATAACATTAAGACTATGAAGCTATAGTTACTATCTGGAGGCTACGTCAAAAACGACCTGTCCGCAATATTAAATATCTATTTCATTTTCATAGGTCCGGTTATCTTGCGAGGATTGATTTGTTTTGACTTTGTCAACTCTACAAAACTGTAAGAAAGAGAGGTTCGCCAGTTTGAAAAGAGTTAGCAATACCACAGGTTCGGCTCAGGTCTTTGTTAGGAGTTACACTCCAAATATATTAGACTATAATAGACAACTAAATTTCTTTCTTTTATGATTAGATTGGAAAAACTATTCTTGGTTTGTTATGTGCCTCAACCATAATAATTTTAACTCTGAAAGTCTAAGTAAATGTTGATATAATATAATTATCTTTCAGAAATTGCTGGAGCGATTTTAAACTAGCCCCGGATAATAATACTTTTTTTCTGGCAATGCAGCATTTTATACAATTGGTGTTGCCGAAGTTTAGATATACATTTTTATTATAAAAATCCGTTTTGGATTTTTTCTTCTACAACTTTATTTTTTTATGCGTAAGCTTTATACGCCTTCGATGCTTTAAAACTTTCTAGTTCAGTCACAATTGCTTTACAATTTTTTTTTATGGAAACATTTGCCTTTTCTACAGAACTCTATTTTAGTTGTTGATCGACATATTGATTTTTAACTATCACGAAATGATGGTTGAGTTGATTATTCGTTAATAGTTTCTTTGATCTCGATGTTAATATAGTCTATTTTTGAAGTAAAAATTTATTAAGTTGCGCCAAACGTTTTTTAGGTTAAAAAAGTCACCGACAGTAATATCTAAGTGCTCTTCAAAAATGAGTTAGACCAAAGTTTTCTTTTGTGTCATCAATCTTAAATTGCCTAATTTTTTATATATCTTTAAACTTTTAAACTATTTTACGACAACATTGACTTTGTGTGTTGGTAATATAAAGAATAGTCAATTGACAGACATGCTTTTTAATAGTCAATTGACAGGTGTGAACAATTTATTGATATTCCTTATTTATCAACTATCAACTACTAAGTAAAACTATATATTAAAAATATTTTTTTTTGTATACTCAAAAAAAGTTTTTTTATTATTTAACATATTTTCGACTTATACGACGGACGCAAATGTTTTCATAATATTTTAATAGTCTTAGCATATCCAAATTTATTTTAATAATTGTATAATATTTTCATTTATAGATGGAGTATTTTATCACAAATGATAAATATAGATGATTTTAAATTAGAAAATATGTTATTGAAATATATGAATTAGTTATTTAATAAGATCTCCTAGTAGTGTATTTTTTTAGTTTAGTTTCCCGTGTTTGGGATAATATTCACAACTTTTTAATGAAGAATAATTTCACCGTATACGAATATATGCTGTCGATGTGCGTCCACCTAGTACCTACCCTTTATTCAACCGACTGCTAAGAAAAAAGTAAAATTTAAATTTAATTTGTATCAGGCTAAATATAATTATGTAAATATGCGACAATTCAAATATTTTTCAAAACGTTGTGGTTGGCCGGAAAAATGTAACGTAAAAATATGCCGGAGGTGGAAAGTTCAAATCCTGTATACGGTGGGATTTTATATTTTTTAGAACTCGTGTTCATGTTTATTATGCTATTAAGTTTGTATAAGCGAATGTTCTTGGTGCCCTCGTAGTATTAGGTGTATTTATTCGATGTTCTTAGTATTTGTAGCCCTACGTGTTTGCGTTAAGAATACTGTGCATTTCATTGTTACCCACAGGCTCATTAAGCAAAAAGCTCACAGTGATCAGTTGAAGTCATTATATCACACGAAACAGCTGTATCTTAACGATAATAGTAATTCTAATAATATATTTTTACCAATTAATTCCTGCGTTCTTAACGCGAATACACTTTAAGCGCTTTTGCTTGGATTATCTTTACTTTGGTTAAAGTTTAGCGAAGCGTTAAGACATTATTTATATGCGTAAATCGATCTCTTATCTTCCTTTAAAGCCAACTTGTTGCTACTTCTAAATAGAACGTTTTATAACAGTACTATTTCTTCTGCATTAAAAAACAGTGACAAACTTAAACTTAGCAGAGGTAACACCCCCAACCAATCAAATGGTATTGACATAAAAATTCTTATTCCTGACTAGTGTCAGAATTCAGAATATTAGAAATTCTCAGGTATCCTGGCCAATTAAATAAAAGAAAATTAGAGAATCGTCACTTGGAAATATCTTAGATAGAGGAACAGTAAAAAATAGGAATTATTTAACAAAACATACTCATGGTTTTATGTTATTTGTGTAATATTTTTTCATTTCTAAAAGATAGTCAGCAATATTCTTCTCACTTGTTAAATTAATATTTATCAGAGATTTGTTCTTAACAAATGATGGTAAAATTTTAGGAGATATTAGATTATTTGCTGGCAACACACAGTTATTTACAGGTAACATTTCATTAAAATCGGTTTACCAGAAACAATAAGAAAGCGTAAAATAATGTAACGCTTTGCTTCATTTTTTCACTAATCGAATGTTGCTTTTGTAATTTAAAATTATTTAATAATGGCGACTTACCTGACTGCACTAAAATTCATTTACAAACCATACTTAGGTTGGAGCAATATTTAATGTTACTGCTGTAATTTTGTATTTTGTAGTAAAGACGGCTAATTTTAGTTTAGTTTAAATAAACTGATTAAACACCAGTAGCTGTTAACTTAGGCTTTTGCCAAAAAGTTTTCGTCATCCATCGTCGTTCGTTCGTTAATTATTTTTATGATATAATAATTAATATACTTATTAAATATAAGTTCCAATGAGTTCGAGATTTCCGCTGAAACGCCTGGCGGCACTATTTTTTCATTATTACAAATATATTTCAATATTATTAATATAAATTAAAATATATTTGTCTCAATTTTTAACTCTTTTTCAGTAATTTACGTTTTAGTATAATTGTTTTCATATAATATACATACTTTAATAACATTTATGCATTCACGTTTTCACGTCAATAAAATCAGGTGACATATCTGGACAGTCGCTATTTTTTTCCTTTTTTTAATTTCGAATGTTTTTAAATCAAACCAAATTTTACTTTTGAGTTTTTTTATTTTAAAATTATTTATAGACTGTGGTCACCCTGTGTCCTAAGGTTTTCTGTGAACATATTATATGAGTACACTGTAACCGTAAGAAATGATTGTAAATGCAATGGGGGTACTTATGTATGGCAAGTGATTCAATACATACAAATAAAAATATCTTATTTTTACTTTAACATGCTTTTGCTTATTAAATTGTAAATAAATATATTTATATTAAATTAATAAATATTTTTATTTGTAAATATCACATTGTTACATAATATCTTCCCAATTTTTCATTCCCTACTGCTACAGTGTCTATTACACTGGAAAAAATAAAATTGGAAACATTTTTAGCTCTTAAAATTAAATCTATATGATTTAGAACTTAATTGTTTTTACAGATTATAACTTATGACTATAAAGCTATGACTCACTGTTTCTAAACTAGTTTAAACTTGACGGTTTTTTATGTATTTAATAGAAATTTTGCATAAATCAATGAAAACGCCTTTTTAGTACTATACCGTAATTTATGTTATTTAAACAAAATAAATTATGTTGGCGTGGTGAAAATTGGAACAAAATTTTTTTAGAAGTTTGCATTCGTCAGTCGAATGACATTTATCAGAAAGGCGCCTTTCTGATAAATGTCATTCGACTGTCAAAAGGTTGTAAAGGTGTGTGGTGTCGAGGTTAGGCTTGTGCTAGTCCACACAGAAAACTAGAAAAAGTTTCGTTTTTATATCACAAAGTACAGTTAGCTTTTTTATTACTGTATATTGTTTTAAGATCCACAAAATCACGGATCGCCGGAAGCGATTGTACGATCCTTTTTATTAAATTCGCCTCAAATTTTTTGAAATATTAAAATTTATGATTTTATTTACTTTTTTCTTAATTTAATGAAATTTAGCGTTAACATTAGTTACTAACATATTTGTAGATGATTATTATTATTATAAATTTTAACTGTATTTTTACTTAAAAACTTTTTTGTAGGTATCATTTTATTTGCATAATTATATGGTGACTTAATTAACTGCCATCTTTACGACTGCATTTATTTTTCACAATTTACGAACTATTGTTTTTCCTTAGTCAAATTTAATTTTAATTTAGTTGTATTTTACAATTTCAATAAATATTATTTAAATCTTTGTTTCTTTTTTCTCTTTTTTTTAATTTAAGCTTCTGTATCTATTTGTAAAGATTAGAGAAGTCTTCAAAATAAAATTATCGATTATTATTTTGAATACAAGCGTTTTTGACGTGATTATAAGACGTGAGTAAGGGCGTGGTGTAGTGCATACGATTTACGCGCGTATTGCGCGTAACTGATATTTAAGAGATAATGCTAAAAATGTAGCGTAAACATGAATAATATTTAGGAACTTTAGTGTACAATAAACTTATAAAATATCTGAACCCAACGTTGGATACTATCGAAACGTCAGTAAATTAATCAATTGCACTTTTTTTAATATAATTAATGTTTTTTGGCAAATATAAGCAGAAATGAGAAAATTTCAGGAAGTTTGTAAGTATTCCTTAAATAATAAAGACATACCTACCTACGGCAAAAATAAGTGCATAGCTATAAAATTATGGAATAATTCATATTATGTCTCATTCAAAGCCGGTTCTACAGATCATATTATTTTAGCATAGACAAACCTACCCAATCCGCTGACGATTTTTTTCAATTCGATTTTTTGTTAGCCAAAAATGTTTTTGCATAATACTGTTTAAAAAAACAGCGCCATTGCAAAAAATATCATATCTACATTTGTAAGTAGGTGCCTGTATTTTAAAAAAATAAATCTTAATTACCCCCAAATTTGTGTCTTAGTAGTGCCAAAATGGATTTACCCACTTTTGTACTGTTTTGTATTTGAATGTGTAATTTGTGTCCAAAATAAGCGTATGTTACGTATTATATATACGCATATAGGTAGTACATTAGATTTAAGTGCTTTATGAATCCAAACACATTCTCAAATAAATATTTAAAATCGTCCAATTTAAAACTGAACCTAAAAAATTGTAAAAATCGTAGATAATATTATAATATTGATCATATCCATATGTTGATGATCTGGCATCAGTTATGTTATGAGAACTATTCATGGAGGAGCTTTTAGTTTTATACTTGACGACCGCTGCCTTCCTTCCGTTATCGTCATCGAATGCCAAAGGTTACTCAATATATTTTCGGCAGACAGCATGGTGTTGAATATTTGTACTCGTAGCCTTATGTCTGAAAATCTGAATCAAAATTTGAAACAGATCCTGTTTTATAAACTTAAAATATATATTCTTAATTTCGGAGTTAATTACGGGTTCCTTTTAACAATACAATAGAAATCATGGTTTTGGTGTTAGAGTATAAAGATTTTTCAGTCAGATTACTGTCTACCCGTCCCCAATAATGTGATCATGATTGTAAATTTAAGTTTTCACCAATGGATAAAAATTAATTATGTACCTACAGTGTTTTTTCCTGGAAAGATCAAAGGAAACACACGTTTAGGACTGCCACCATGGAACAAACATACCCAAACAATAATAAAATAATAATAATATATTCTAACTTTTTACCAGATTATATTATTATAGTGAAATACGTAAAGCGCCCATTATATTATTATAGTGTGCTTAGACTTTCCAGACTTTACCTACTTTTACCAATTGGACTTGCAGTTTTACATTTTTGGTGTCAAATAAAAAATAAGTTTTATTTTTGTTTAACTATAATTTTCCGCAAAGTATCGTTTGATTCTATCAATTGACAAACAAACTCTCATTCATAGACTATAAACACGTTATTAATATCACGCACTCTGGTAAATAAAGCAATGCAAATGAATTGCCAATTTTAATAAAAAAACCTTTTTGAAATATTTAAGCAAAACCTCTGTACAATACTCTGTATGTCCTGTATCAAATGAACTGTTAATAAAGCTACGTACGTAATGTATTTTGTTTATTAATCCCTTAATTTAAATAGTTTTTTTGTCAGTCCATAAAGTAGAAATTCAAAACATCAGACTGACCATGAAACCGCCTCCGGTTTCTTTGTCACCCTTTGGAAAAACTCCGATATAAAAAGTTAAGTTCCATTGGGAATCCTGATAAATCTATTTGGATCGAAATATTTCCAGATAAAATTTGTACTGTTATGTATCAGTGGATACGAAAATTTGAGATTTATTCAGGTTTTCCACGTTGTAGTATATATCATTGTAATTAAGTGTTTGGAATCCCTGTTTCAAATACACAATAGTTTACAATAACTTCTACTCAATCATCGTGTTTATTTGGATGTATCTGGAACTTTCAGTAGGCAGTCTGATGTTTTGAACCCTACCTACAGTGTTTTTTTTCAAGATAATCGGTGTCGGGTCGACTGGCGACATGTGTCTGGGTTTGGCAGTTTGCTGATGAAGCTTTGAATTAAAATGCGTTTGTAACTCTTTTCGTAGAATTGTTGGGATTTCTTGGTAGAAACGCACGACATATAAATAACTACCTAAGTGCAAATCCGACTTGCGCAGGAGAATTCCGTACCGTTAACTATAAAATTACGTTCGTTATTGGAAGCCCCATTTTAAATGTATTTCTTTCAGTATTTGTTGTTTTGCCCTAACAGTAATTGTTGAACTCTCTACTCGCGAATAGCGTTCTACGCTACGTCTTGACGTCCCTATGCTAAAACTTAAAAAAATATATACAAAAAATCATTTCAAAAATAATTTTTAATTCATAACATATTACATTATAAATCTTATCGGTAAAATGTCATCCCAAGATCTCGGTGAACACCCCATATCTTGGTAAAGGAATTTTGTTCACTATGTCTGGAATTACCTGAAATTAAGAAAAACATATATTTAATATATAAAAAAATAAAGAAATGTGGTCTGATGTACCACGTGATGCCAACACAGCATCAGGTAAGAAACGCACCATTACTATTTTTGGTGTCAAGGTAGAGTGTGTAAGAAAATATCCCCTTTTTATTTGCAGCTTTCTTGTTATGATTGAAATATATAGACTATAATAATTAAACCCACCTTGACTCGTATCTCATGTGGCATGTAATCCCAGAAGAATGTATAGAACTCGTGGTGGGTTTTGACTATCTCCAGCCTGGCCATCTCGTGCTTGAGGACTTCCACCGCGTCCAGAGGCGCGACTTCGTGTCTTCTAATGTGTTTGGTGAATTCGTATAGAGACTGGACAAACTTTTCAGCTCTGACCCGTGCTTTGTAATCATATCTGAAAAAAATATCGTCCGATTTCTTAATCAATAATTATAACATACATATATTTATTTATTCAATCTTTTTTGTACATCATATATAAATATATTATACAACTATGCTATACTTTTTAACTAACTTCAACAAAAAGAGTATAATATACGAGTATTATAAATTAAAAAAAAAATCGCGAAGGGACAACTAATATACAAAAACTTTTTGTATAGTCCCACCAACTTATCTGGGGGGTTAGAGCGTGCACTATCGTCACGACGCGATCGCGTCGTTTCGCGCGATTAGAAATGTCAGTCAAAAATTTGTATTGGGTTTTTTGAGTTTGACATTTCCAATC
>DVZL01004914.1:0-12487 GCA_018236625.1 Lasaia peninsularis
TCCGTTTTCGAAATTTGCGAGGGAATTTCAAAAATACTACTTTTAAAGAATTAATTTTATTAATAAAAACTTGAATACTGGCAAAAATATTTATGTGCATATGTTTCTTCAGCAATAAAGATTACACGTTATTTTTTTTAGCCATATCTAAATCACATGCATATTCCCTATTGTTGTTAGATCATAAAGATCTTGATCAAGATAAAGAAAAGCTTGTGCGAGATGTGTTTGTTCTGTTTTTTATCTGTTCCCTCTAACGTAGTCAAAGCTTATTTGTTTCTGGTTAATATGTTTTTCTTTAATTATTTTCTTTGTAATCTTACTCTATATATACTGATAATATATTATTACTCTCTATACTAATTTCTTTACTATTTCACTATCTTTTCTCTTACTTATTTTTGTAAATTTGTGCCGTAGAGTCATATACGATTTATCAAGTTTTTGTTATGGGATAAGACAGCGTATAAGTTTCTCCTGATAATAAGAGACTACCGTGGCCTATAAACACCATAGATGGTGTAGGTGGCTATGAAGTTAAGTCTATTGGGAAATTCTACTAGACCCCTACCGAACCCCTCCGGAACAGAACCCAATATTGTCAATATGGCGGTAGGAATAGGTAAGGATTCATCCCGGACAAGTTGCTGCACAACACTCTACACCAGTAGTACATGGAAACAGTGACTTACCGTCGGGTAGGAGGCGACGCATATGGAGGGACACGAGGTATCTTCCCTTGGGAGTCTCTGGAACAGTTCCTCGGTCAGGAAGGGCATGAAAGGGCTCAACAACGTGAGTCCGTGCTGCAGCGTGGTGTAGAGCGTTCTCCGAGCGTTAGCTTTCTCCGCCTCCGTACCTTGGGCGAAAACTGGCTTCAGCGATTCCTAAAAAATAATTGCCATTAAAATAACAAAAATAAAACACGCCAAGTGCGAATCGGACTGACCAACGAAGGGTTCCGTACCATTATCAGTAAAAACAGCTAAAAAAATTTATTTTATTTTATTATCAGTATTTGTTGTAATTGTCGCGACAGCAACAGATCTGTGAGAATTTAAAAACTATCACGTTGCTTGAGATACAGCCTGGTGACAGACAGATAGACAGACAGACGGACGGCATAGTTTTAGTAATAGAGTGTCATTTATACCCTTTTGGGTACGGAACCCTAAGAATGACTATTTCGTTATTGTAAGAATAAAACATAAAATATAAGAAATACTGTAACTTATAGGTTTTAAAATAAATTTTCTTCTATTGTATTCATAAATAAATTTTTATTTTTTGAAACTCTTGTATGTTTTTTGTGTGTTTTGTAAATTAATTAATTAAAAAGAATCGGTGTTAAACTCACCAAGTAGACATCACAGAGGTCATACAGCCAGAGGTTGTAGCAGTGTGTGGTGGCTGCGGGGAAGTCATAGGTTTTGAAGCCCTGGTTCACTCTTTGTATCGCCAGCGAAAGACGAGACAGCATCCACCGGTCCAGAGGAGACAAGTCTGCTGGCAGGTCCGATGTGAACACCTGGAGATTGTTATGTTGGTACTTTTGTATAATAGAGTAGCCGCCCGACCCGGCTTTGCACGGTTAGTTGCTAGTTGACATAATGAGAACAACGCCACCTACCGGGTCCAATTGTACTTTTGAATCATACAGGAAACCATCGAAATAGCCATATACAATTTCATCCCAATCGGTTTAGCCATTTAGAAATTATGTGAAATAGATAAGTACAAATAGATAATTCTTACTATCCGTTTTCCCATAGGATGAAGCATTTTCCCTCTGTAAAAAGTAGCCTATCTTCATCAGGGATAATGTCATCTTCTAACGGTAAAAGAATTTTTCAAATCGGTTCAGTAGTTTCGGAGACTATTCAATACAAACAAACCTCCTCAATATTTCCTCTTTATAATATAAGTATAGATAATTACAGCTATAACACAACTGTAAGAGTGGGGTCGGTGGCCGACTTTGAGTTACAAGGTCCCGGGTTCCATTCCCGAAAAGGGCAACTTGTTTTATGAGGTTTTTTAATTCATCTGATTTCAGATTTGTGCCCGATATGACTAGAAACTTGCCACCTGACACAACATGGAACTTAATATCATCAGCTAATCTTGGGTGCATATGTACCTACCACTGCCTCCTCATTTGAGGATATGGGCGTGATGATATTTTTTTTGTTCCCAAATGAACTCTCTCAAACAACCCCTATCACAAACTCAAAAAACAATTATTAGAGTCTCTCAACGACTGGCCCGGATTGGTACCACCGCCTTACCTATTCCTGCCACAATAGCATCAGTGCTCGCCATTGCCGCGTTCTGGGTTGGAGGGTAGGGTAGCCAGTAAACTTTCTCATGCAAGAGGCTTACCATCCCAGCCTCAGGTTGGCAACGCACCATTTCCACCTTTGGTGTCTATAGGCGACGTGTATTTCTTACCATCAGAAAATCCGTTTGCTTGTTTGCCTTCCAATATCATAAAAAAAATACTAACATATTCTACCACAATGTGGTGTGCAAATATTTTAAAGCATAATTTATATTTATTTATTTATTAAAATCATCCCTTGTTTTAGTTAGGGAAAGTCGGTCGAGATCCTTAGAAAAAATATTCAAAGTAATATCTACCGATCCACATTTAGGTACTATTTACCCATAATGCGAAGTAAATAAAAAGTTGTAATTATTGTAGCAGAAGTATATGAAATAGTGCAATAGTATCTGATAATATAATAACTTTATAATTAAAATTTTTGAACTTTGGGGTTATTTTACTCGAACTTTCACCAAAAAGACTTTGGAAAAAATAAAATTATAACTAAACAAAGAATTATAATTTTCGCCCTAGGCTGATATCATTTTTACATCCGATGATATCGGGTTCGGCTACCAAATCTAGGTTTTACATACAGTGACTGCCATTTTAACTCTGATGTTTTGCTTCACCGTGAGACCATTGTCACATGACGAGATCTGAACCTGGTCTACCGGAATGGAAGTCTGAAGCATTAACCACTGGAGCTGTTAAATTACGGTACCATTTCGTTTTTTTCAAAATTATATTTTTGTTACCCGTGTTACCAAAAAATGTTTTTAAATAGTTAAATATTACTGAATTCATCTCACCGCCGCGCCGTCCTATTGTGAATTAGACGGAGAAAGTAAGCTTGTGACAGTAGATCTAACGAACAACAATTACAATTCTACATGAAAGTTAACAAAAAATATTAACAAACTACAACCCACGTAATGACGCTAAAATTTTACCGACATATCGCAAAATATAATCAAGGTAGGCACTACCTTCTCGAATTGATTTAGTTCAGATATAAGTATCTGACTCTTAAATAGTTAGTTTATTTTAAAAGGAATCCAACAAATGTACGAGCCTATTTTATCAAAAAACTTATTTTAAAAGGAATCCAACAAATGTACGAGCCTATTTCATCAAAAAACCAATGAAATTTGAAACATAAACAAAGTATGTAAGCGCGGAAAATATTCCAATGCCTTAAGAACTTCCAGAAAGTAATCAGGTCAAGCGTGTCCAGCAAATTGTTTCTTATATTGCTAAGGCACTGTGAAATCGTCGACTTTACTGCGGCGAATAATGAATGAAATCCCTTTTTTTCTTTTATTGTTGCCCATATAGAACCTTTTTATCTTCTTTTTATATACTGTAAGGAACTTATGACTCCTAACAAGAGTCAGACGTGAATACATCCTTCGCCGAAGGATTCAGTTGTAAAAACATATTTTAATGGTTTTGTAGAGAAATAAAGAATAAAATTTTGTACTAACTACTGTTACAAGTTCGCTCGCGTAGTTTTAAAATGAAATAAGTAGTATAATACATAAAAATAAATAAATATCATTGGACAAATTACACAAATTATTCTAATCCGTAGTAAAGAAATTACATGCTTGTGTTAGGGATGCTATTCAACGATACTAATATAATAAGAAATACTTATAGCTTAGGCCCGCAAATACAGACCTATCCCTGTATGTTAATCAAAATGCCCCTCGGAAATGGAACCCAAGCCTCGCGGATGGCCAGTGGCTTTAGCTTACTAATAGCTCAGTATATCAACCAATCTAATAGAAAGTAAAGGAGTCAAAGAAGTGGAAGCACACAAAGCAATAAGATGCTTATTACCTTCTTTTCTTTTTATTATCTTTCGCCAAATTCTCAAGCTTAATAGCTAAAGAGTCTCATCAGCGGTGGCATAAATAAGTTGTCGATCTTATTCATTAAACCCCGACGCAAAAAGAGGGGTAGTTAACAGACAGACTGTCTGTTAACTTTTCTGTCTGTCTGTGACATCGTAGCTCCCGAACGGATGAAGCTTATTTTTGCATTAAAGGTGACTTATCTGCGAGTGTTCTTAGATACATTTAATGGAAATCGGTTGAGCCGTTTAAAAGTTTTGGGGGTGGAAGTAAGGAAGGATAACCGAATGTCGGCAAATATACTCAAATAGGGTCTCAAATGAAAGCGCACTGAAAGAGAATATTGATGACTTTTTCAATCACATTTTAATCGTTATGTGTTTTTCAATTTTTTTTTAAATTTGCTTTTATTTTATGTAAAGATGTAAGTTATTCACGTTACGTTGATGTTCTGATGTCTATGGTTCTGAGTTGTGAGTTGTTCGGCAAAATAACGCACAGTGTCTTCTGTGTAGAATATGCCATCTGCCTCCAGTTTGCTCGTAAGAGGCGAGCATAGATGAGAAAACGTGTGGTAAAGTGCAGCAACATATCCGGGTATAGATCCACCATCTTACCCATTCTCACCCCATGACATTATCCGGATCGAAGGGTAGGGCAGCCGGTAGACTTGCACATCAGACCTAACACCCCTGCCACAAGACAGCGGCACACCTACAACATCTATGCGGTTGTCTCTTACCATCAGAAGAGCCGTATGTTAGGGGTTTTAGGGGATAAAAAATTGATCTAGATAGGTCTTATGTCTAAAAAAACCTACACTTAAAAGATTGATGTAGATAGGTTTAGGTCTTATGAAATTGTAAATCGCGACATCTATACAACTCTGTCGGTAGCACATAGTATGTCAGATGGCAATATTGGCAAAAAAAAAAACTACCGAGTGAAGCTCGCTTCCTCAGGTAGGTACACCGAAATAATCCCTTTGGGAGCTATGGTTTAGAACCTTAGAATTATTTCGCTAGTCCTTAATATTAATCTGTTAAGAATCACAAACAAATATCTGACTCAAAACACATACGCATTCACTTTTTACAAGATAAATACTTATCTGAATTAAACTCACTGTTATACGAGTATTAAGACAATCTTGTCTGAATCTCTCCCGCAGGCAACTTTAAGACAATGAGTTGCACGAACAGTCGAGTTTTAATGAGGTTTTCTTATAAAACTTTATTAAATGAACGAAACAACAATAACGTTATATTTAACTTTATATCTGGTAATTAAGTGTTGCCAGTGGCTCCGCTTGTGATTACGGATAGGAAAATTATAAAAACAATATTTTGGTTATAATTTTCTACAGGTATGGTTACTGGGATGTTCCCAGCCCCAATACCAACACAATGTTACCATTTTAAATTCCTTTATACGAATTCTCTTACATATCTTCACGTCGAGTTACTTAAGCAGAGAGTATCCAATGTAAATGGTCATGTTTTGTTTAACTTCCTCCACATTCATTAATCTCTTCATACTAACATGCCGGTTTCGGAGACTCTTGATACGACCTTCGGATAATACACGAGCAACTTGGTCGTGGAATGTCAACCTAGGTTTCCCCAGGTTCCTATATAATATCTATTTCGTCAATTATATATGACCAGACCAACCGTGGATGCCCTTGCTCATAAATACTTTCTTTAATACCCACTTTTTCTCTGATCATACTATTAAGAATGCGGTCCGCAAATGTAACTCCTGGTCTAAGATCCGAACTTAAGCCGATTTTGCACCGAGCTGATAATAGAATAAACTTATTTTATAATAAATTTAATATATTAGAGAATAAATTAAAAATGGGATGCCAAAAAAAATCCTGGACTGGACCTTCCACAGTTTACGTGCCGAGCATGCACACTTGGATTGCATTTGCAACTACATTGAACATGCGATTTTTATTTTTGGCCCCAACAGAGACGACTGCAATGTCCGGTCCTTTATTATTACACAGTATATCCGGGGTAGGGATATCTCTGTCATTCGTTTTTACACGCGTGGAAATTTAAATCTATAAAATTCGCAAACCTCTATTAGGACCAACTTTTTTGCAGACAACCCTATATCAAACTGTTCATAATAAAACAGCGCTTATCCGGATATAATTTTTTTCTATTATCATAAGAAACATTAAACATCAGATAAATCATATTTTTTTTAAAAATAATTAAAAATATTTAGTCCAGGATTTTTTATGGCAACCCACGTTTAATATATTTTCTAATATACTAAATTTATCATAAAATAAGTTTCATTCTATTATCAGCTCGGTGCAAAATCTGCTTAAGTTCGGATCTTCTACTATCCACAAATAATCTTTAGGTGTATTGTTAAAATAAAATGCGCCTGCTCGCTTCTAAAATGCAAACTTCTTACAATTTCATAGCAATTTCCAGTAAGGAACTCTAAAAAATAATAGAATTGTTTTATGTCCTACAAGCAGGTGGTTTAGCGAGTCACTAGTGGCCGCACGATATTAGAGCATTTACACGTAAATAACATCGTAAACGTTTTCTTCGCGGGTTCCCGGCCATTACACCGAATACCATACCTAATACAGGAATAAAAAGGTTGTCGCGTTTGTGTGACGTGACCATACGTTGTTATTTTAATGAGACCTTTTTACATTTACGCTATCTTTGTGTACTCTTAATTTAAATCAAATTTGATATGAATACATAGAGTGATGGCCAATGTCATGTTCCGGTATGGATTATAAAAAGATTATAACCGGTAAACTTATAACAAGAATCATACTCGTAAAATACCATCTCATGTTGGTAATTCATTCGACTGGTTTTAGATCGATTCAAACGCAACTAACGATAAGCTATCCAAGTATAGAAAAACACGAATATATGTCAAGGATATGACAAAGATAACTCGGTCTCCCTCCAGGAACGGTGAATTATTGGACCAAAGAAATTTATAGTGAGAGTTGCCAGTCTCCTCGACGCCTATTGGGTAAAGAGAAAAATTTCATTCCAATATTCTGATACAATTTCTTTCTAAACTTGCTTCTTTCTAAACCCGTCTCTTTGCTCGCACATTAAAATTATTTAGCTGTTACGCGAGCACCTGTTGAGACAACATAACATAACAACATATAAATTATAACATTTTGATTTTCCACGATCTTATAAATTTATTTTACGAAATTCATTACAATGTTTTGTTCATAAGAATCTTAAGAGTCCGTCATAAAATCTAAGTTACGTTTGTTCAAAATCGATCTAGTAGAAAAAAGGTTATTTTGTATTGAAATAAAATTTAAGCCACTGATTACTTCGCAGACAAAGTTGCAGATGGTTGGCTAGCAATACGCCATTTTACAAACAATAAGATTTCCTCAAGTCAGTGAGTTAGTCTGCAAGTCGCTCACGAGAGAAAGATGCTTAACATCGCAAGCGAGGTCGGCAACACATATTATCATCTTGATTTTGTTATATTTATTTTGATTTCTAATATATAAAAAAGCTAACCACCACAGGCACAGGCAGACGTTTAACAAATGGCAGTAAAAATTATACCACACAGTAATTACAACTAATAAATAATTAAATTGCTAAATTATTCAGACACAAAGACAATGAATGTTTCGTTTTCGATATTTTTCTTAGAAGTGTTCATTTGCCATCGGAAATACGAGCTCGCCATTTTCTTTACGACAGTGATTAATCTTTGGAGCTTTCACGGCAGCCAACTATGTCAAAGCAACTAAATGAACCATGTTAATGAGGATGTATAGTTATAAACATTAAATGTATTATTTTTAAAACGTTTAGAACAAATATGTATTCATCATATTTTAATTTATAAATTTCTAAAAAAACACAGCCCAAGCCTATCTTTATTACATCAGTTGTCTGCCATCTGTCTGATTAGCGAGTACAAACAAATGACAGACAAAAATTCTAAAAAAATATTGTTTAAAAACATACATATTATACATTTAGTAAAAAGCAGCTATTTTAATATTACATACCTACATATACTCAAATTTTGTTTATTTGTATAGACTATGAAAAGTTTCCGCTCTCGACTTGAGAATATTATGTGAACAATTCCAAAGACATCAAGACATGGCTGCTGATCTGCTGCAGCTTATAGATACTTTTGAGATATGATACTGGAAGAAAATAGTGCGTATATCATGAACGGCATGCAGGACACGTTATAATAACTCGAAATGTAGAAAAAACCAGTGTAACGTGTTTAACGTTTCTCCGTAGGATATTTTCATTCTTAGGTCGCAATCTCAAAACCGACCGGCAAGCTCCAAAATCTCGTGGTAACTGGTAAATCTGTCTCACACTTGATAGACTTAATAGATCTATTTATTAACTTGATAGATCTATTCTGTCTTTGTACGTCACAAAGACAGAATAGATCTATCAAGTTTCAGTTTTGTAGAATATAGTGGCTGAAATAGTAATAAATATATCTACGTTTTGTTTTTTTATTGTTAAAATATTCTTCTGTACATTCTTGATTTGTTACAGAAATCAAAGAATATTAAAAGAAAGTTTAAAATAAGAAAGTACATGCTCGCTAATGTAGAAAGAATGATAAATTAACAAAACAGTATATACAATGCGAATGTGGATGGCTGTGGGTGCCCGGGGAGTCCTAGGTAGATATTCCACGACTAAGTTGCTCGTGTGCTATCCGAGGGTAGTAGACGTCACGGAAATTCGCGTATTTGTATGAAGAGAGTAAATAATGTGGAATCTGGGAAAAGATGCCGCAATCGTGACGCTTTCGATACTCTCTGCCTACCATACAACTGACTTGTCGTGAAGATATGTATGTGTGTATTGTGAACCATGTTCCACGTGAATGTTTCGTAATTATAATAAGTTATAATATTTCAGCACCGTAATTGATTATTTCACATTATTTTCCAGAAAGTTTCATAGCCACGAACACCGTGAAAATGTGATATTGTGATTGATGAAGGTGTTTTGTGATAATATCAGCCCTCATTTTCAGTGGGCGTGTTTAAACGCTTTAGCAAGTTTCATTACAACACAAAGCCTAAGAAAGGCTTGTGAGGAACGGCAGCCATTATAATAAATCAGTATGCGTTGTATCTTTTGAAATACTCAACATATATAAAAGTATAATGAAATGTGTGCGGCTTCGGAAGCTTAATATAAACTATATTTGAAATGCAAATATTTGTTTTATGTTTTCATTTTGTTCTCTTTGTCGATTTTATATTCTTTAGACGCTTTGATTATACAAAGAACTGATTAATATTATACTAACCGATAATACAAAGAAAATAATTAGGTTTTCGAATTTGAATTTAAAGTGAAGCTTTCAAGAAATAGTATTGTGTCATCAATATTACAAAAAAAATATTGAAAAGAACACGTGTTGGTCCAGGTCTTCTTTGTAGAATAGACCCTCTAGCTACAAATGATCTTTAAGAAACAGTGCTGCGTAATAAATATTATAAATAAAAACATTGAAAAGGGCTAGTGTTGATCCAGGTCCTCCTTGTAGAATAGATCATCTAAGTATCGTAAGAGACGATCATGGGTTAACTGGGTCACTATCACCATTGGTGATAGAGTTGCTCTGCAGCAACTCGAACGGTTGGAGATCTACCACCTTACTTATTCCGACCGGCATAATGATATTGGTGTTTAACGATCTATTCTAAAGGGTGCGACGGGAAGAACATCAAGAGCCACTGGACAGCGACGCACCTATAATATCTATGGTGTCTATAGGCCACTTTTTCTCTTACCACAGGAGAGTCATGTG
This sequence comes from Lasaia peninsularis, assembly GCA_018236625.1. Taxonomy (NCBI): domain Eukaryota; kingdom Metazoa; phylum Arthropoda; class Insecta; order Lepidoptera; family Riodinidae; genus Lasaia; species Lasaia peninsularis. Next base: position 10,021 of record DVZL01004914.1, read on the forward strand.
CTTGTTTGCTGTCTTATCCCATTAAAAAGGGAAGCCTGTGGGATTACTTTTTAAAAACACACAGGCCATCTTTGACGCCATTTAAATAAAATAAAGTCAATATGACATTATCGTAAATTGACAACTGGGAAATAGAAAATTACGTATTCTTCGGTTAACACTTCGGTCGACAGCGACAAGAATATTTTAACATAAAATTTGTGGAATAAAATGGAATTAGGTTAACAATTTATAACAGTTCAAATGCCGCTCTCGGGCAATTTTCGCAGAGGTAAATATCGTGACTATTAGACATAGGTTCGATGTTACGTAGCAGCTAATTGATACTAGCTTGGTGCATACGTATGTGTACTAAGAATCAGGATCAATAAAGTAATATGGTGAAACATCATTTTGTGCACAATATAAGATTTTAATAGATTTTAAAGGATATACCTTTGAGGATTTTTTTAAAGGAAATAAGTCAACGCCCGGGAGACAAAACAAAATCATTCGCTGGCCTCGTGGTCTCTTCTACAGTAAAGGGATAAAAATGTCATCAAATATTGTATAGGTTATTCGGGCTTTAGGTACTTCAATTAGCTGAATAAAAAACGAGCAAAATTTTTAAATTTTAAGCTATTCATACAAGTCTCCAGTTTCAAAGGTACAGACCAATTTTTTTTAATACTTAAATACATTTTTTAGAGTTCATTTAACATTCAAATTCGAAACTTGTTTGTTTGACGTAGGTGTGTATTTTATCGACGTCAAGTTAAAATTTTGGTGCTAATTCTGTTGCTAACTAATCTTATTTTAACTAACGACTATCATCTTATAACGCATGTAAAAGGGACTAGACACCTTTATTACTATCAAATTAGATTATACGCGATAAATTTGTAGATATATTGATTTAAAGCCGTACAATTCATTAAGCATTTTCTGACATTTTTTCCATTGGAAAGCCATAGTATGCACTAAAAATATGCTTATACACTGAGCGTCAAATAACCTTTTAGTGCCACTCATGTAAAAACGTTTCATTAAGACTCATTATTGTTTAAATAGTAACATTAAAAATATACACTGTCGGTTATGAAATCCGAAAATTTAAAAGGTATTAAGGTAAAGAATTTTTTTAGTTCGTCTAAAAAATTACAAAGGGATCAGAATTTTGCCCTATATTGCGAGGGACTTGCCACATGTCTCCCCGTGTTAGTCCGGGTCCTCCGTGTAGAATTGACCAACTGCCTTATTACCAGGCAACTCGTCAGAGGCGATATTAGGTAAACTGGGTCACTACAAACATGACCATTGATGGTAGAGTGTTGTACAGCAACTCGCCCGGCTAGGGATCCAGCGCCTTACTTATTCCTGCCGCCATAATGACATCGGAGGGTAGGGTAGCCAGTAAACTTGTACATAAGGTAATAGCCCGATCACGGCATCGGCGTACCTACACCATCTATGGTGTCTATAGGCCACGGTTGTCTCTTACCATCAGGAGACCCGTGCGCCTGTTCGCTGTCTTATCCCATAAAAAATATCCTAATCCAGGCCTAGAGCTTGAGGAACGAGTGCGATAATGTTGGGTTTGTAATTACACTACAATACAGACTTCTTTTTGTATTGTTTCATCGTTAAAGCCTGACCCGGACTGTCACTGTCGCCAACCAATCGTGGGTTTACTACTAGTTCGGTCCCGTAACGGTACTGACCGGTGGCGATGAGGCAGTGGTCGTAGGTGAGGTCGTGCCGCTGCGCGCCGGCCAGCAGCGTGGCGGCGCGCGCGGCGGGGTCGAGGCGGCCCACCCGCCAGCCGCGCGCCACGCCCGCGCCCGCCGCGCCCGCCGCCAGCGGCTCCGCCCCGCTGTAGAACGCCGCCGGCTCGTACGACACGCTGCGGGGACGTCGACACAGATTTACACCTACCTTTCTGAGTATATTATTATATACTATACTATCTGTCACGAGAAGGTATAAACCATGTAAACAAACGTTTAGAAGTTCCCAACATTTGGGTCAAATGAAAAAGGTATTTTTTTTAATATTTAATAAATTATTAGTAAAGGAATTGCTCTGCAAGCATCCGTAGAAAAATACGAATAGAAATAGAAATAATAATGATACTATTATTATTATTCATCCATTCCATTATACGTAAATACACAATAACAAATACGATAAAATTAAAGCAACAATTAACAAAATTAACATCAGTAACAAAGTGATAACGAAAAAATTACAAAATTAATAATAACAACAAAATCCGCGACTTTAATAAAGCACTGAAACATATTCGTGCGTATTCAAAACTCGAATGACGTTTATTTCAAAATAGCGAACCAAGATTTTTATTCCCTGCAATCGGCGCGTCCCCGTACCACGAAGCAGAAACGATACTTGTCAAATAAATAAATAAATAAATATTACTGGACAAATTACACAAATTGATCTAACCCCAAAGTAAGCAAATTATATGCTT
>DVZL01004915.1:0-12487 GCA_018236625.1 Lasaia peninsularis
CGTTCCATTAACTGGGATGAAGAAGAAAAGGTAAGCACATGGCAATATTTTAATGTAAAGTATAATGTGTAATGTTACCTAATGCTTAAATAATCTCTATCCTTCTAATCTACAATAATTATAAAATCAGACCCTAGTAAGTACCTACTCAAACGAACACTTAACAAATATGAAAATATATTTAGGTTTTATAAAATAGAAATTGGAAATACAATACAAATCTATGCTTACTCCAGCGTTAAACAATATGGCTCCGTGGAATAACTTTTACTCTGGGAGTAAATTTGGATTAGTTTACACCGTCCTTACTCCTTGTTTATTAATACCATAATTGTCTAATCTATGCGTAAGTCTTGGAGTAAAGTTATTCTGACGCTAATCATAGTTTATGAATAAGGTGGTGAATATATCTAGGGACTGATGTTTTTTATGTACATATAGGTACAGATAGACAAAATCTGAACATGTTAATCTGAAATATTAAGACATTGTGACTACTTTTTAATATTCAAGGGAAAGTTTAGGAATTATTTGCTCATATATATGTATAAGTATCAATGTTCAGTTATTTTATGATATAGATAAGTGCTAGTGTAAAATACCTATAACAATTACAAGAAATAATCTTAACAAATTAACCCAAATTCATAGTAGATAATTTATAACAACATCACAGAAATGGTTAATTTGTTTAGTTGCTCCAATGATACCAGAATATCAAAAATGACTAGTGCTAGATGTGAACACTCATCTGACAACTTCACCAAAGTACTTTACAGCATAAATTTGTTTTCTTGTTTTATAAAAATTAATTTAATTAAAGTGCCTATGTAAACACTGTCATGATAATTATATTTGTTGTTAATTTTAATAGTTGCAATAAAAAGAGTAAATTGTTACTCCTATAAACTTGAGAGGTCTTTGTTGTTGTGAACTAATAGTAATTAAGCTTACATTTATGTAAATAATTTAAAGTTTAAAATATACATTACATAATATAAAACCTTGCAAATACAAAAGTACTTTACAGCATAAATGTGCTTTCTTGTTTATAACAATTAATTTAATAAAGTGATTATGTAAAAACTGTAATGATGATTAAATTAGCTGTTATTTTTTAAAAATTGCAATAAAAGAATAAATTGTTACTCCTATAAACTTGAGATGTCTTTGTTGTAGAGAATTAATAATAATTAAGCTTACATTCTTAAATAATTGATAGTTTAAAATATACATTACATATAAAACCTTGGTAATACTTTAACTACCTACTAAAACTAAACATAACTATATACCTACATAACAATATTTTTTTTGCCACAGATTTAGATGCTATACTTAAAACAATTTTGAGATACATGCTCAGCAAGACTGTTTTTATGCCTTGTTTTTATAGAGTTTACATCACAATTTCTCTTGGGTCTAAATGGCCCGTATGGGTCTCTTTTGGAACACAAATATTGTATTTAACTGGGCATAATTTTCTTAGAGAAGAATTCCAAATCAACATCAGTTTACTGTCTTATTAATTTCACAGCTACACTGCTGAGCTCAGTCTCATTGCTAGTTTTTCAATATTCAATCATCTCTAAATTCAAATTGTATTAAAACATTCAATGATTATGTCTTGATTGGTAATTATTAAAATTTAACATTTAGAATTATTGAAAGTAATTTCATTTCTTTTACAATTCTGAAAACACTGATATTTTATCGTTATGTTTTCAAAAGTCTGTGTGCCTACTGGCAAAGGTCTCCTAATCTGCTAGTCAAAGAGAACTGTTTTAGTGACCTTCATGCAGTTAAATTTTATTTGCTGCTTGTCAGATATCTAGAGAACTGGTCTATGAATATGATTCAGGATCAGCGTGATTTGATAGAGTTATTTATTCCTGTAGATAAATGGTTATAAGACAAACAATATTATGTAAATATTATACTATAACAGCTTCTAACTGTAGCAGTCTTGTTGCACTTTATAAATATTGTTAGATAAGTTAACTATATTAACTTTTGCAGACATGACATAGTATATAAAATATTTTCCTTCAAACCCATGCTTTATAATTTTCTTAATCTTAATTTGTGATGTATGCATGTGATTGTCCAGTTGTTCTTGAGTTATAAATTATGTAACTTACATAACTTTTTTTAAATACTTAATTTAATTATCTTTTGGGGAATTTAGAAATATTTGAAAAAATATTTTCTGGCTGCTCTAAATCCAAACATAAAAATATACATATTAGTTATCATTAAAATAATTTATTTCACTAGCTATTCTATCTGTTTTTGTTGTATGATGCTAACAATGAAAACAGTTAAATTTTATATTTGACAATGGCATACTTGTGTACTAACTTTCATCCCCTATTCCACCCTTTTAAGCCATTTTTTGCAATAACACATTTTTACCCTTTCCCAAGGTAAACTATATCTTTGTCTCAAATTACTTTAAAATTGGTTTAGTGGTTAACATCTGAATGAGAACAGGCATTTGTAGGAGTGAATGCGTAACAGATAGACCTATATGTTACTTTCCCCTTTATGATATTAATAAAAGGTAATGTGATACACCTTTTATTTTTTACTATACATTTAATAAGAACTTTAATGTAAAAGGACATGTCTATGTTGTAATGATAAGTCTGTGTGTATGGTTAGTTGAGAATAACCAGTTAGAAGGAAGGAAACTTATCCACGCCTTGATTTTCTAAACATTATTCCATTGTTATTGTAGTTAGAACATAAATAATCATCTAGTGATTTTCGTATTGTAAATACTTAATGGAAGCCATTAAATGTAAATTGATATTAGAATAGAATAGAAAATATTTGATTTCACACAGACTTCATAAGTGAAAAGCGAAATGAAATTTTTTTTTTTCATTTTTTAAAAATAAAGTAATGTTAAGTATACATAATATGACTCTTTTATCATGATATTTTATATATTTAAATCTTACTGTACACCAAACAAATAATTTGTACAATACGTGAATTTAATTAGTTAATAGGGGAACCTATTGATATCATCTTCTCAACCTTTTGGCCTACAGAAAGTATGGTATGTAGGTGTCATATAAATAATAAGGGAATTTAATACTTTATCAGAAATCTAAATATGTAGGAATTGTAGCACTTGGATAGATACCAAGTGTCATAATTCCTACATACTTACCTAGCTTCATCCTCTTTCATTACTCTTGTCATACAAACGCACTCATTGTGGAGACTTTTGATACCACCCTTGAATAATACACAAGCAATTTGTTCATGGAATGTCAACCTAGGTCTCTTCGGGTGCCTATAGCCATCAACAATCGCTTTGTATACCTGTTTTGTCAATCTTTCATTTTTACGCTGTCATTTTCTTCCAATCTCACTATTTCCCTGATCTCACTATTGCGGATGGTCCGTATAGCATTGTACATCTGTTTTGTCAATATCTGTCCGGTATTCTCTGCTTACTCCGCAAAGAACTTGGCGTAAAGATATGTATGTATGTATGTTATATCTATATTCTTCACCAGCCACGGCTACAGATCCCTGCCATTTTTTTGTTTGTTTGTTGTAAAAAAACCGTCACACGTAGGGCAGCTGGTAAATTTAATCACGTAAGAGTCACTTAAATTATCAGTTCAAGTTGGCACCATTAACATTTTTTGCGTCTGCTTTGAAATCTGTTAAAAAAAAATGTTAGCTCGTTCGGAGACCAAGCAAGCAAACACATATACAGCTCCTTCATTTGCTTTTATGTGCTTAATCAGTACCTGTCTTATGAACGATAAAATTGTTCATCTTAGCATGAAAACAATGAGTTTTCCTGTCATGTGACCATTTATCACATAACTGTTGATAGCATGAGTTTGTCAAGATGCGATTGTGTATCGTGATTTTATGAAGTGTAGTTCCGTTTTAAAGGCAGATTTATATTGAATGATTGTTTTTTTTTTATATTTATGAAAGATTAGGTAATATATTTTGGCATTTGTTATTTCATTGATAACAGAAATAAATACATACAAAATCTAGTTTAATATTAGATAAAATATTTTATTTCACTTAAACCGTACAAGTGGCACTTGTGAAGTGTTTTAACCATTCCAAAATTTACCACCGAATCGGAATACGTCCACGACCTGATGAGTTTCGGCGAAAGAAACCCACGTTTATAAGTGATCATTGTTAAAAATGAGAAAGTAAAGGACGTAAATATTAGGGTGGCTCAAAAAAAAAGCGGCCGCTTCAAACGGCAGCTTAAAAATTAAATTCCCTCCCAATTTTTAAAAAATGCAAAATCTTCAAAAATCTCTTTTTTGATTTTTTTCTCATTATTTCAATTTTTTATACAAGACTTTTATAAATCAAGATCTTGAATATTTTAAGTCAAAATTAAAATATTAAAAGGTTGCTCGAAAAGATTTAAAGCATTTGTAACGTTGAAAAATATAGACAAGTACCTAAAATGTAAGATATGTAGATCTATAAAAGAGGTTGCGTTTCTATAAGTACCTATTCACACACTACAGTGTTATTTGTTCTAACTCGCAGAATGAATATATTCATATTTCAACGAGTTTACACAAAACTAACTAAATTTTTATTTAAACCTTTTCCAGACATCAATCAATTTAAGTCGACGAAAACAGTATAAAAAACTGTTAAAAATCTTTAAATGTATTACAAACAGACGGCCGTGGCTTAGTTTTATAATTGAGGCAGTCTAGAGACAGGTAATTTTGTCTAATGTTTCCGTACCCAAAAATTAAAAACAGGACTCTATTTAAGCTGCCCGTCTGTCTATCTATCTGTCTGTCACCAAGCATCATATCAACCGTCACATTTAATAAACCGTTATAGTTGCTACGAGTATAGAAACAAATACTAAAATCATTACATCGTAGGAAACAAAGTCGCTTTCCATTCCTGCCTGTCCCTATGTATGCTTAGATCTAAAACTACCCAACGGATTTTGATGTTTTTTTTTAAATACAAGAGCTTAGTTTATATAATACCAGTTTTCCGCCTGCGGCTTCGCCCGCGTGAATTATTTTAATAACACAATAAAGTATTTAAAGGAGCTCCTATAAAACGAATGACCTAGTTATAGCGGGAAGCGATTTTATTTCATATTATGTAGTGATAGATACGGTAAAAAACCTTCAGTGCGCGAGTCCGGTTTATTTAATTCATTTTCATAGTGGGGTAAAGTTAAAACATTGAAGATGAGTTATCGTCAGAAAATCAATGCGCATATTAAGTAATAGGCTAAGGTAATAGGTAAATGAGTCAGGGTGAATTTTGTAAGCCGATGTTAGTGCTTCTTGCAGCATTACTTGATAACTTTGGTTCCTCGTTGGTTTATAGGTTAGCGAACGCCGAAAGCGAAGGACAACCGTTAGGCTTGGGCTCGATTCTCGGTAGCAGGCATTTGCCTGACATGGATTGCGGCTTCGTCCACGTATATAACTTTCATATTTACATCGTACAAATACATAATTTACATCGTAGATAACTTTCATAGAGTGGAGTTTTTCTGACTTTTAATACTTATTGCGCAAAAACATACCCTCTTTTTATGTAGTCGTTCTCACTATACGTACAACACGTAAAACTCACCTATGTTCTTCCTCAAGGTCAAGTCTATCTCTGTACCAAATTTCATCAAAATCGGTTTAGTGGTTTAGGCGTGAAAGCGTAATAGATAGACAGACAAACAAAGTTACTGTCGCATTTATAGTTTCATAGTCTCGGTCGGGAAATCGAGCGCCTTAAAATCCGGGTTGGGCTCAAATCTCGCTCCCATTGTTCCTTTTATGTATTCCCATTTTATATAATTCATATTTCATCAGTAAATAATTTATAAGTAAATATAATTCCAAAAAAAAAACAAGATGTACTCAAAAGACTCCGAGCAAAGCTCGGTCCCCAGTTACTGTATATAACATGGCGTATACCCGGGGTGAGTTGCTAGTTTAAGTAAATAATATCGCGCTCTCATCCCCGAAGGGAAAGGCAGATGTATATACCGCGTTTAGCCGACGATATTAGGTCCTATGATGTGAGAGGTGGCCTTGCCTATGTCTCTTGCATGATAGACCGTAGGCTACGTGACATTATTAACAATTCGTCGTGATGTAACCGTCAGGATGGAAGAATATGTTTTGAAGCTTTTTATGAGTACGGAACGGTGTTTTCCACATCACTGTATACATATTGTGTAAGTTTCCTTAGATGGTTTTGGGCTGCTCATAACTTTGGTTCAGTATTTTTTTTTTGTTATTCGATAATATACTAATTTAAAAGCGGTGTAAAAAATACTGTACCATACCCCTGGTAACCAGAGGAACATATGTACTCACGTTAGCCAACGCTTAGATCTAATGATGAGGTGGCAAGTCTGTCGCCATATCGAGAGCGAATCTAATCCCTGGCAACGTTGTGATTTTAAGATAAACTGAAAAACTTTTAAGACCGATAGCTCTACCCGAGAATCGAAACCGCGAACTCGTACACACGACCACAGAAGATTATTTACCGTCAAGTTATTCGTATACTCGTCTTCCTTCCGTAACACATAAACGGTGTTGCGGATGCTGTAATGATATGAAACCGGAATACGTAAATTAACAATTAAAAATGATACTAATTTATGAAAATATAATTGTAAATATTCATAAGTATCTAGGCCAACGTGTACAGTAAGCAGTGGATTTAGATGAACTAAATCTAAGTACCGCGATTTAAATATGGAGAGCGACATCTATTGGTAAGGATCATATATTATAAAAAATAGGCAGTATTATATAATTTTAATTTTGTTATTTATTTTTCAAGTAGGTATATACAGAATAACTAAATATTCTGTGAACATTTAAGACTGCTATCTACCTGATGATCTTATTGAGCAAAAAATAACTTTTCGTGTAAGTAAATATTTAAGGTAGCCTTATTTAGTTGTATTTTTAGAGTTCTGTACCCAAAGGGTAAAAAAGAAACCTGTCTGTGTCTGTCTGTCACCAGGCTGTATGTTATGAACCTTGATAGATCTGAAGAATGGTGAGAAATACGAACAGCAAAGTCTTATTATATTATATAAGGTCACGTTTTTATCCATTGGTTACGGAACCCAAAGTTCTTAGCATACGTGAGATAATAAACGAATCACTCTCGAGTATGTTCATACGAATCATACTGGCGGCCGTACTAAAATTGTAATCGATATGATGACTGGACCAATGAGTCGAAGTAAATATTGCTATAGCAGTCGTGCTAAGCTTAATTTTAGTTCAAGGTTCGATATTAGAAACCGTGACTTAGATTTCGGTGTAAATCCCTTCACGAGTCTTGGTAGTAGGTAGTTGCCCACGTATTGGAATATAGAAGTTATTTCATAAAAAATATTTAGTTCATACAAATTTTTAGGGAATTTCAGCCTTTGGGAGTTGAATTTTGGAAAATCTTTTGTTAGTGTACGATTACTTCATAGTTTATAAGTCACGGTGATGTGTGACTTAATTCTAAATCCAATATGGCGGACGAATATTATACGAACTACATAATAAGTGAGTTAAACTCTGTAATGCATACTGCTTGAGAAGTGAATTTAAGTCTACTAGTGGTAGCCCGGTGGTCGAAATTCGACCATAATCAATTAAGTAAATAAGTTAAGTTGCGATAATTTAAATGACGATTTAAAATATTTTTAATACTTTCATCGTTGGCTAATTGTTCTTAATCGTAATATTCGGAAATATAAAACCTTCAAAAAGATTAAATGACAAACTAAACAAATAATTTGACAACAGAGTATATATGCATATAACAAATACTTAATATGTTTGTTGTGCCAAATGTATGGCAGTGAGTGTAATATTTTATTTGTTGATTCAATTATAATGCTTACTAAGTACAGTAAGAATTATTATTGAAAAATATTAGCTCTCTGCACTTCTTGTACATATAAACTCATTCAATTTCGTACTCCTCCGTTAGCGCAATTTTCGTACAAAGATACCCCTTTGTACGAAAATTGCGCTATTTGTTTCACGTATTAATATAATGATAATATAGCCAGAGTTTAGCTCAACTCTACGAGCCCTGGACTAAAACGGGGTAAAACTTGTCTGCATCCTGTTATATGCTAGGGTTTGTTTGTATTAAGTAATTTTTTCGAGAATATGCCACCGCTCTGTCGTAACAACACTATAAAGTATAAAATGTTTGAACTGATTTATTAGGTCTTACATTGTCGGAGTTTAGCGCTTATAAATTGGCTTTGACGAATGTATTTTAATTGGATTCCATTTGTTGCGCAAAATAGAAATGTTTTTATAAAATAAGATGGCTGGCTCTTTGAATGTAAACTGCTTCCCACCAAATACCTTTAGCAGCGAGCGTCACTTTTTTTTGTAATTGATACCATGACTTTTCCCTGGTACTGACTATAATAAAAATATGCCTTGTCAAATTGCATGTATATTGATCTATACGAACAAATAAAATTAGATTGCCTGGATATTAAAATACCCCTTTAAATACCATAATATGTGCACGGTATATAATTAATTAATATCAATATGAATAATATTTAACAAATAATCTTCTCAGGGAGCGGCGGCGTTCCGATCCGGTGTTTCATTTTAGAATTGTATAGACGCGTCATTATTATATTCTTTGTCCTATTATGAGTCCATGAACATGATAGCCTCGTTGATCGAGGGGTTAACATACCCGCCTAACGTCACCGACCAAACTTGAGGCTCATGTTCTATTCACGTCGGGGGCAGGTATGTGTGTGATATAAATAAATAAATAAATATTACTGGACAAATCACACACATTGATCTAGCCCCAAAGTAAGAAAATTAAATGCCTGTGTAATGGGTGTTAGACAACAATACTAATACATAGAAATACTTAAACATATACAAGGATACATTTAATAAACACACAGACCCGAAATACAGGCATCTACGTTCATCACACAAATGCCTGTCCCCGTCGGGAATCGAACCCGAGCCTCGCGGTTAGTCAATGTAAATAGCCCTTCGACCAACGAGGTGATGAACATAAATGTATTTATTTCCGGGTCTGGGTGTTTATTAAATTTATACTGGTAACTATCTATTTAAATATTTCTGTGTTCATATCGTTGTCTAACGCCTATAACATAAGCATGATTTGCTAACTTTGGGTTTAGATCGATTTGTGTAATTTGTCCGGGGATATTTATTTATGACATGATTAGACGAGACTGCCCTCTTTTTAGGAGCAATTTAACTGGCACTAATGAAAAACTATCATGAAATCGTAAAAGTATGTTTGCTCGCTGTCGCAATGACTCAGCTAAGAGGTCACACTTATTATGGTATTACAAGTTTACTTGTTTATGTCACGTTTTGTTCAATATTCATTTATTTTAATGTGTATCATCGAATATGAAAATGTTTGCACCAAAGGTTCACTGGTGGACATTTCATTAGTTTGAGTTCGCTTGTTGTAGATATTTGTGTGGAGAATATCGTCACGACCATATCTTCGAAGGGGTGGGCGATATATTAGGTCCCATGATATTACAGGTGGCAATCCCGTCGCCATTTCGGGTACAAGTCCCTTTCCAGGCAACGTTGTGTATTTCAGATAAACTGAAGTAGCTCATAGTACAAATTGACCTTCCCGGGAATCGAAACTGAGAGTTCAAAAAGTCGACACCGACTACGCTCGACCACAAAGGTGATTGGGTTCTTGTTTGACATGGAATATATATATGATTCTGAAGCTTAAGGGTTCAAATATGTAAGTTGCTGTTTCTGTCACAGAAAAACTCTTAATTTTCTGCTGTATCGAACTCAAAGGGCAAGAATCCGTAACTCGAATTCCGAGCGCTGTAGCACTCTCTTCAGATCTTGATTACATTTTCCGCTACCTTGAGTTACATGGAGAAGAATCCGTAGCACTAGATCCGAGACTTGTAGCACTTCTCTCCTGGTCTTGATTATATTTTCTGCTACGTCTAGTAGATCCGAGCCCTTTTGCACTTATTTTCTTACTTTGATTACATTTTCTGCTGTATCGAACTAGAAATGGAAGAATTTATCTTTTTTTGATTACATCCAGAATTTTCACGCAGCAATCTATTCTAAGGCTCCTTGCTCTGCAGTACATTCCGAATTGGTTCATATTTTGTAAAGTTTCCAAACTCAAGTGTTCCCCCAATAATCAGAATTCAGTGCAAAGTTGTGGTTCGGTCTTCCGGGAGAAAAAACTTGGTGTTGTTGTAGATAATCCCATCACACCCAGTTAAATAATGATTTCTTGGGCTGAGGTACTCTGCTTGTTCACGAAGTTCGGTGAATTTTTAAAAATCACGCGGCTAGCAAAAAATTAGTCATTAAAAAAACTCGAGTAACCCTACCTCATAACATGCTCGATCAAATAAATACTTTTTGCGTGTCATTTCAAAAACTTCACAAAATTTAAGTTTTTAAACGTTACCGCTTTTTTGTGTAGGTATTTATATTTGTTGTAACTATTGATAAAAAACGCATTTATATTATGCGAAATTATCGGAGCGTGACGACTTCGGCAATTATGGTGATCTCAAGAATAGTGCTGCTCGGTTATAAATCCAATTCAGCGCTGAAATGATAAAAAAAGCGTAAGATAGATAGAGCTTTAAAGCACTACATTTCGCGCTAATTTAATTTATTTTTTTATGGAAATAAAATAAAAAACACAAGTAAAAATCAACAAAAATATAGCATTTCGTTAGCATATTATCAATAATAATTTGTAATAATAATATAACTTATAACTGAAATATTAAATAATAAACTCTTTTCAAATCAAAATCTATCGGTATTGTTTATTTATTTGTTATAGACTTACAAGGTTACCGTGACATACAAATTTGAAATACTTCTACGTTTTCCCTTCTGGGTTACGGAAGTCATATAGCAGACGCACTGTCTAAAAACACGCGACCTTGTGAAATCTTTTATGTTATGTAGCCTACCCTGATAATATAATCTTATGTAGACAGGAAAAGGCCAGGATAAAAAAGAGAAGAAACTAAAATTTGAAAATGCTAGCGCGCATTTTCAAATTTTAGTTTTGAAAAAAGTTATCCAAAAAAGCGATAGATTTAGCGCCTAAACCGCTAAAGTGGCGGCAGAGCTCCAGAAACAATTGGACGGAGGCTCCATATTATTAGAGTCCACCAGCTGTCGCATTACATTAGGATGGATAAAATATTTTTAGTGTCCGACTATGTACAAGAGAAAGGTTATATATTTTGGATAACTATTTAAATAATAGATAACGAATCAGAGCGTGTTAATTCCAACAATGAATGTTAATTTCATTGATGTGAGAAGTCTCGTGAAGACAAGAGAACGTGGGTGAATGAGTTTATTTTTAATTTGTCCGTGTTATCAGAGCCCTTCAGAAGTGTTGCCACATAAATAGCGGATATAATACATAATTTGTTAAAATTATTAAAAAAAAATTTGAATTATACTTCGTCAGCTGAGTCCTAATAGGGTTTCCTTTTACATTTTTAGTACGGAATCCTAAAAAAGCAATGCTTATTCGTGATTGGTTAGTGAGAAAGCCGAAACGACCGGTAAACCAACAGCGTGAATATTTTATTATATCAATATAAAGCACGAGCGCTAGTTTTTATTTTCATTGTGTACCTACTAGCTGTGCCCGCGACTTCATCTGCGTTTTTATTTTATACGTTTGTAAGATAGAATTCTGTAAAAAGAGTAGTGTCAGCTATTTCTTATTACATCAGCTGTCTACCAGTGAAAGTCCCAACAAAATCGGTCCAGCCGTTTCAGACAGTCAAACAAAAATTCTAAAAAACGAGTATTTTGTTGTATGTACTCAGTAAATATAAAATTTTATTTAATGGTTTTGTTGGTAATCAGTAATGACTCAGTCAACCTATTTTCGCTTCTTCCGGGCCTGGTAGGGAGGCAGATCTAAACTACTTTGAGGATTTGTACCAAGTTGATGATGTAGGTTACCCACCTACATCAACGCCGTGATGTCTCTACCTATTGTGTGTTATTTCGTTTAAGTATTTCTCCACTTGACCCTAAAATATTTAATCTGTAGCCTACACTGTCATGAGTCATGTTAAACGATCAATCGAAGGCACTCTAAGCCCAGGCCAGGCTCGCCCACACACACCTACACTCACACAACTTTGCCTACTATATATACTATGACGTCTTTCTGAACTATTACGGGATTTTAGAAATAGATTTATTCAGTGAACGTCGCGGTGGTTTAGTGGTACGCGCTTTAGATTTCCATTTCAGTTAGCTGGGTCACTACCAATGACCACTAGTGGTAGGGACTGTAGAAACTCGCCCGGGTAGGGATTCACTACCTAACTGCCCCCTTAGAACGTACACTATCGTCTCGACGCGATCGCGTCGTTTTGCGTGATTGGAAATGTCAAACTCAAAAA
>DVZL01004916.1:0-12486 GCA_018236625.1 Lasaia peninsularis
GGATTTTGTATACGCCCGGTGACAAATGTGTACGCATCCTTATGAAATTATTTTTGATAGATAGTTTTGAAAAAGCGTATATTTTCTTAACCAGTTATAAAAACATACTAAATAGTATTTTTTCTCAACCAGTTAAGAAAAAACAGTTACGATAGTGTCCGAATCGGATTTTTTTACACGATAAGACATTGAACAAGCTCACGTCACTGTTTATGACCTGATGTGCGAATCCCGACTTAACTTATACGAACGAAACACGAAAATATTATTATGATTACGGAACAACACGAAGGAAAAATATTATTTATTTTTTTTTATATAAGAGGAGTAAGTAAGCGTAAGTAAGCTCTTATCTTGAAGGTTCCTAAGTCGTATCCGTTTAAAATACCTTTACGTTATAAAAACCAAATATTACTTACCGATTGATTGTGAATTTGAAACTGAACCTGGGCCGTTACTTTGAGCTGTGAAAAGAAAATAAATCATTTAGAGCTTTAGTTGACCATTTGGAAAGATTATTGTACCATCATACATTGCGAGTATGAGCTTGAGCTGTATGATGATTCCTTGAGTTTCAATATTGCTTGCATGCATTATGTAGAGAGTGTGTCTACTGTAAGTTGTTACTATTACTACTAATATATAAAATTTCCATGCCACAATGTTAGTTACCGTACTCCTCCGATACGGCTTGACCGATTTTTACCAAATTTTATATGCGTATTCAGTAGATTTGAATATCGGCCAAAATCTATTTTTCAAGTGCGGGCGGTACGAAGTTCGCCGGGTAAACTAGTTTATTTATATTAGTACAAATAAGCCGATATGTGACAAATTAGACAGCTGTCAGTTCACCTAATATCGTCGGCTAATTATGTGTGCAAAATTATGTGCATCTGCCTACCTCTTTAGGGACATGGGCGTGATGGTATGTATTTTACTTCGTACAATTTTTTTATTCGAAAATCGATAATAACTATCTACTGACAAAAATATAATGAAACAAAAAATCCAGAATCAGCTACATTATTTTTATCAACAAAAGCAACGTAAAAAACAATGAATAATGTATCTGATATATACCAAAGGAAGCGGATGATGTTTTCTACATAAGTCAAAGTATTTGTCAGAACTATAATGTTCTTAAATGGTGACATGTGAAAATATAATATAAATATTATATAATACACAAAGCAGATTAATTCCTTTGGTAACACGACAATGCGATTAATATAAGTGTTATAAGCAGGATTCCATATCTGTGCTGCGTTTTCTTATTATTAAAATAATATATAAAATTTTTAGTGTTTTCACAACAGTGTGAAATCTGTAGACGAGCACATTACAAACCACAATGCTTTGTACGCCCTAGAAACTATATCATCTACAATCCACATGCTATAAGATATCATGTTTAATTCTGTCAAATGGCTTGCTGTAATCTGTACAAACGACATCGACTTGTGCACCTATATCCGTCGCATCCGTGGTAAATTCATTTAAAAGGATTAGATAACATAGTTTATATAATCTTACCTAAAGAGCCTGCGATTGCGTCACCTCCGCTGCCGTCAGCTGCAGAAAAAACAAATAAAAAGTGGAAAAAATGTATAAGTTATCCGAGACTTACTATCGGCGACTAACCGCCGGTGCATATGTACCTCTGCGTAGAAAAAAGAAAAAAGATATGGCGGCTGAGGTTCTTTCGAAATTTTAAAATTATATAGACGCGTCACAAGGACCGCTTGTAAGGTCTATGTGGTACTGAACCTACGCTCCATAACCATTGCTTTCTTAATTGCAATGACTTGACTGATGAGACTAATTATATTAATGTCTAATATAAATATTATAATAACAGAAATCTTACTTACATATAGCAGCCGAGTTTGCATTGCTTGTACCTCCATTAGTACTTTGAGCTGTAAATATAATAATTATGATTATCATTTGTAAGACCTACTATCCAACCCTACTACTAATATTATAAACTTGAAAGTATGGAAGTATGGATGGATATATGTATGGACTTTGATACTCTTTCACGATAAAACTACTGGATGGATTCGAATGTAACCTTACAGCAAATAAACACGGATAAAAATAGAACCTTATTATTAATACTTCACTGTCCTGTCTGTTTGTCACCAGGCTGTATCTCGTAAATCATAATAGAGAGTTGAAATTTTCACAGATGACGTAATTCTAATGCCACTATAACAAAAAATACTAAAAACTGAATAAGATAAATATATAAAGGGTGTTCATTTTTTTTTATAAAAGTAAAAAGATTACTTGCGCTTACTTAAAACGTAGCAACTATACTAGGATTGCTCTGTGGCTTTGGCTCAGTTACTAAAGATTTTGAAATTAAATAATATTTAACTTTCTTCAAGTTATTTTTAGAACGTAAGAATACGTGTCGTGCATTATTAACTCCCAGAAACAATCAATCCCAAAAACAACTTTTTATTTTTTAGAATGTTGACTATACTTTATAAGTTAATACTAAAATTCAATTTTGTACATATCAATGGGATAACTACATGTAGAACCCCTTATGGTTTAACCCTTAAAAAATTTTAGCTAATTTAAACTATTTCATCGGTTTCAATGAACATTTTTCCGTTTGCTCCAGAATTGACGGTTTATAACTTTGAAAAAAAAGACGTTAGTGGCCAATAACTGTTAAAAAATATGTGAAAATAAGTAAAACTTACCGTTGGCAGTTGAAATTGCTCGACCGCCGCCCTTTCTTGCTATAGCTATTAATAAACAAGAAAACAATTTAGCATTCATTTTACTAAACGCGAAAGTTTATAAGTATGTACCTACTTATTTCACGAAAAAAAACTTTACAGTAAGATAGCTTATACACATAAGCTACTTCTTAAATGACTACTTTAAAAAGAAGGTATTTTTTAACGCAATAAGTATTATAAGTCGGAAAAATAAATTATTTTTTTATTATTATTTTTTATTTGCGGGATAAGACGGCGGACAAGCACACCGGTCTCCTGACAATCGTGGTCTAAATACTCCATAGATGTTGGAGATGCGCCGCTATCTCGATCGGTGTCTGCCGTCGGGCTCTTAGACCTGATGTGCAAGTCATTATGGCAGCAGTCGGGCAAGTTGCTGCACAGCACTCTACCACCAGTGGTCACTGGTCATGTTAGAAATGACTTAATTAACTCGTCTCTTATGAGCTGCCTGGTAGGGAGGCAGATGGTATATTCTACAGAGAGGACCCGGACCAACATAATATGGCGACGGACTTGCCATCTGTCACATCATGGGACCTAATATCGTCGACTAAACGTGGGTGCATACCCTTTCAAGTGTATACCAATACACACATTACACAGGATTGACTTTTTTGTTATCTATTATGATTATTTAATATTAATTATATAGACGTACTTTTAAGCATTTTTTTTATTCTTTTTAGTGTTTGAACTATTTTATCAAATTTTCGTGTTTTGGTTCCTTACAATAAATATTTCTATTCTAAGAATAGAATAGAAATATTTATTAGATTATATAAAAATATGAACGTGCCTATAAATTATTTTTTATTATAAAACAAGTTTACTAGGACAGTATTTTAGTACTTTGTATCTTTTAATTTAATATCAAACTAGCAACCCTCCCAGGATTTGCATGATTTTGTAATCATTATCATTATCATTATCATTATCATCATCATCATCATCTCAGCTATAGGATGTCCACTGTTGAACATAGGCCTCACCCAAGGACTTCCAATTAGACATATCAAAGGCGGCCTGCATCCAGCGGGTTCCTGCGATCTGCACCGTACTTATCGTGGTTTTATAATGGACATTACATACTCATAAACAGCGAGAAGTGACTTCATTTATACTACACAGTGACAATATACTTAGAACCAAACATGTGTGCCAATTTAAAGTTTTAATTCAGCGTAATTATAAAAAAAAACATTTACCAACAGCTGAAGCCGAGCTTTTTGAGCCTAAATGAAAAAAACAAAAATATTTATTAGCTTTTATTGTTTAACATCAAAACTATTTGCAATAATAATAATATGGGAAATCTTGATGGTAAGTGATCGCCATCGTCAATATAGAGGAATATCGTTGGTGTGTTATTGACCTTTTAGGAATAAGAACGCTCTTTTCTTGAAGTTTTCTTATTTGGGAATACCTAATCAATATTATTGTATCTCAGAATCCAAACAATAACGCCTCCAGAACATTATATTGGTGTTTTATCTAGTAATATCATCATCATCATCATTCTAGCATTATTTCCCGTTGTTCCTTAAGTTAAGAATCACGCAGCTCTGCTTCATACGGTCTATATCATCCCTTGAGTGTTTCGCCACTATTACTAGCGTCTATAGACTTAAGTTTGATAAGCTATGATAGACAAATTAGTTTATATATAGGTAACACTCATAAACACTATTTTTGCCATATTTATTACAGTTAATATATGAAAGCACAATAATCAAAGCAGATACAGGGTATAATTTTTAAACTATACAGATAAATAAAATTGGAGTGTCTGCATATAATATTAAAATAACCACTTTTTTACGAAACGCATATGTATGTTTACAAGGTTACAAGGTAACTAAGTAGAATTTTTGTCTGCCTGTCTGTCTATGTACCCGCTAATCTCTGGAACGGTTGGACCGATTTTGACGGGACTTCCACTGGCAGATGGCTGATGTAATAAGGAGTGGCGTATTATTTTAGACTTTCATTTTAAAAATGTATGAAATAATAAAACCACCACCACCACGGACCACTAATAAAATTACATTAAGTCACGGGCACAGCTAGTTACAAAATATATTTTTTTAAGATAAATCGGTGACCACGCACGCGGCTCTCTTGGTGTAAAGAAAACCAAGGCCTATAGACCAATGTTATAGGTTAGTATGTATAGGTAGGTTAAGCCTAATGTAGGTTAAGCTCTTCGAAACGGAACACGACATTGTCATCAAGCGACAGAAATGGGTAGTGGAAAAGTGTTTTATACTATTTATAAGTTATATAAAATACTAGTTATATAAAGATAACATCTAGGACTAAAGAAATAGAACAAGTAAAAAGAAAAAAAAATAATTTTTCGTAACGTGAATAGGATTTGGTGTTTGAATGGGTTTAAGGGTTTTGAGTTTCAAAAATAGAAAGGGCCAAAGTCTAGAATAACGTAAACTATGAAGGGTTCAATAAATACTGGTGTTAGAACTGCAAAAATTCTGAAGAAACTAAAACACACTGATTTCACATTCTTTATCTCGTATCTTTTTTGTTTTTGTTGATATCTTTAAAAATCATTGAATAAGATTTTATCACATGTTATCAAAACAACGTCTAAGATTAAGAACTTGTCTTTTTATAAACGGTAAAAATATAACGGATAACCTGATCTACTAATGTAGGTATTTCGCATTCGTAATAGTGAGATCAAAGAAAAAGTGGGATTGGGAAAAGTGTCGGTGTAAAAATGATAAAGGGCATCTTCCTGTGGTTCGGTCATGTTGAAAGAATGAAAAAATGACCAATTCGGTGTGGTTCATGCAGAAAGGTACCTGGGGAGACTATTTGTCTAGGTTGTGATTCCACGACCGAACGGCTCGTGTATTATCGTGTATATGTTTTTATGAATATGGCGGAAGCTAGGCAAGTATGTTGAAATTGTGACATTTGGCACTCAGAGAATTTCTCTGCCAAAGGGACCTAAAGGGACCTGGCGTGAAGATATTTAAGTATGTACATATTGACTTATAAATAAAAACAAACTTACCGGAATTTTGTGCCAATAATTGCAGAGGTACCAGTAAAAGAATAAAAAATATTCTGTATTTGGCACCCATTTTGTAATGAGTTGCTGTAACTTGTAATGCCTTCCGAATAGAAATTTGGTTTATAAAGAAAATTTTGTAATAAAATATCGGTGATAATTTTGGTCGTGACGGTGAGACCCATATTAATGGAGTTCGGGAGACACGTGTAGGACGTCGTGATACATTGATATCTTTCATTGGATTTTTTCATATTTACACGATTGTTATATATTTTTTTATTTTATTAACGAAATATATGAGTTCATTAAAATATTTATGGTAATTTCTTAGAAGTGTAAAAGTTAAAAACTCCCATAAGTGCGAGTCGGACTCGCGCACAAGGGTTCCGTACCAGTATCTATAAAAACGGGGAAAAATGCGTTTATTTATGTATTTTATTGTGTTTTCAGTATTTATTGTTATAGCGGCAACACAAATACATTATTTGTAAAAATTTCAAGTATCTAGATATATCACGGTTCATGAGATACAGTCTGATGACAGACATACATACATTTTTACATTTTGGGTACGGAAGCCAAAAATCATTAATTCTAGATTCGTATAAACTTCTAATTTACGCGTTTAAGAATATAAGATCAGAGCACAAAAGCAGTTACCACAGTTTTAATATGGGATTAAATTATAAAATAATATCGTCACACCCATACACCCCGCAGTGGGAGGCAGGGGTGCATATGCACCCAAACGTATTGCCTACGATTTGGTCGCGTGTGAGAGGTGGCAAGTCCGTCGCTATATTGGGCTTAAATCCAGTCTCAAGCAACATTATGTTTTTCAGATAAACTGAAAAGGCTCATAAGAAGTTGTCTTACCCATGAAACGAACCTGTGATCTCATGCATCAAAGTCGGACACTGACTACTGACCACAGAGGCGATGATATAATAAGTGAGTTAGTATCTGACTCTAGAAGATACGCAGGATCGGGCAAAGTTGAGAAGATTGATGAGGAAGATGGTTTCACGGTTTCTGGTTTATGTCAAGATTAACGTCTCGATGATGATGAAGAGTTTTGGAAACATGAAAAAACTTCTTCCAATACATGGAGTAGGTTAACACTTCTTTCTTTTCTATTCACTCGAACTATCAGCTGTCAAATTCAGTAGCTCCTAACAAACACATGTCTTACTTTTCTGAAATTCGAAAAGATTTCAATAGATCTATTGTTTATAGAACTCGAAAACAAAAAAGCAGACTATTTTTTAAATAGTACCACATACGTGTCGTCTTTAGGCAATAACTAGATAATAGTGACAGTGACTAGCACTGACATTATGGCAATAGGAAAAGGTAGGAAAATGTTATTGCAATAACCACGGTGTTAGTGACAAAATAGCACCATAAACTTCCTAGAAACGTAATGTGTTCTTACTTTAATATGTATAGAACCAATACTTTTTTATGGAATAAGGAAGCGACAAGCACACGGCTTTACTGATGGAAATAGATAACTGTAGCCTATAGACTATATAGACTGTTCCCAGTGTTGGTCCGGGTCCTCCATGGAGAATAGACCAACTGCCTTACTCTCAGGCAGCTTGTAAGAGGCGAACGAAGGTTAACTGGGTTACTACCAACATGACCACTGGTGGTAGAGTGCTGTGCAGCAACTTGCCCGGGTACGGATCCACCACCTTACTTATTTCTGCCGCCATAATGACATGGTCGTGTTCCGGTCCAGAGAGTAGGATAGCCGGTAAACATAAGGTCCAACAACCCGACCAAAGAGCAGCGGCGCACATAGAACATCTATCAGACAGTTGGCCTATTTTTCGATGTAGCCCGGGACAAAATGGGAAAAATGTTAAAAGTATCTATAAAATTAAAAATTATATTAAAAAAAAAACGCCGATGTGATAACATCATTAAGTTTTTGTTATTATTTAGCTAACATACAGCGGTAAAAGATAACAATTAACATCATAGACGTTGTTGATGCGTCACTTTCATATGGTCTGAATCTTAGAAAATATACTAGCAATCGTTTTATTCAAGATAGTAAACAACAATAACGATCACTGATGTAATAGGTAAGGCGGTGGCACCAATTTGACCTAGCTATCCCGCACTAGTAGAATAATTCAATTAATATAGGTATATTAAATTCTTAGGTACTTGCGAACGATGTAATCGTCACATACCAAAGCTGACAACAGCATTAATACAATTAAAAAAACGAATAATGAAATGAAATCAGTATATTTTCACAATAAATGTGAGCATAAGTTTTTACAAAATACCTAATTAGGTGTACTAAGTGCTGCGAAAATGTGCAATAAATTCTTAAAAAGTAAATTACTTAAATAGTTTTCCATATTACTCCAATAGTGCTTTTAATAACATTAAAAAATCGAAAATTTCCGATACATTGTACGCAATAGGTTGAATAATTGGTAGGATGTGCTGCAAATCTGAAACAATTTAAATATTATTAAATAAATAAAGATCCCTGGAAAAATTATACAAACCCCGAAAAAAAGCATATTACATGCTTATGTAATGAGTACTAATCAACGATACTAAACCTCAGAAATACGTAAATAGATACCCGTTATTCAATAAATGACATCCAAAAACTTAATATTACGTTGCTATATTTGTTAATATTGATCTAAGTAATGTTTGAAGTATACCAGAGATTAACTAAATAATAGCCCGTCTCGTCGTCGAACACAAAAACAGCATGCACACCGAGGGCAGAACAAGCCCCAAATAATTTATTTGTAATAATTAATTTATTATATACGTGTGATCTGATACTTTATTATTTTATTGCCCAAGGGAGATAAGCAACAATGTCGCTAAAATTATGAACGAAGTAACGGGAACAGGTAGTATATACAAATAAATGAAATTATAGGGTCCGTTAGCAAAATTAAAACAAACGCTTTTTACAGAATGCTTTTCTATATAATATGTATACACGGAATGTATACTAAAATATTATATTTTTTTCGGATTTCAGGAATCATTGGACTAATTTTGACATTAATTTCACTGACGGAAAGTTGATGTAATAATGAGCAACATGAGCTACTTTAATTTAATAACATCAGCAAACAAAGTCGGGGGTACAGCTAGTTATTAACAAAATGACACTTACACGACTAAAGGTAAACATGTTCATGGGCAGCATTCCTTTGGCAGTAATTTCAAAGGGTTTTTGTGTCCTCATAATTATAATTATGATCATCCTCTTAATTTCGGTGTTAGCGGAGGGCCAGACACATGAATATACAGCGTTAGTTAGTTCTTCACTCTGTAATAATATATAGATTTTTTTTTTGAAACTTTTGAAACCAAAAAATATGTATTGGAAAAGAAAGGAGGTAAAGGGAAGGGGGGAGGGCGGGAAATGAAGAACTGCTGGTTTTTAAGATTAAAAATGGTTTATCTTCATTTCCTGTAAAATTAATCGAAAAAATTGAAATGCAACGAAATCATTTACAAATTTTGAATACAAAATATACTAAATATAATAGAAGATGACAAACTCTATATGTATGAATGTGGTTTCGTAACTTTGATTTCTTTGATTATTAATAACTAGCTGCCCGGCCCGGCTTCGAACGGTTATTTCGAAATTGATATAATGATCGCAGCGCCGCCTACTGGGTCCAATTGTATTTTTAAATCAAACAAGAAACCATCAAAATACCCGTATAACATTTCAATCCAATTGGTTTAGCCATTTATAAGTTATGTGAAATAGTTATAAATACGGAAAGATAATTTTTTACTACCCGTTATCCCATTCCCCGTTTACTCGTAAGAATGAAGCATTTTCCCGAGGTAAAAAGTAGCCTATGTTCATCAAAGATAATATCAGCTTCTAATGATAAAATAACTTTTCAAATCGATCCAGTAGTTTTGGAGACTATTCAATACAAACAAACAAACAACCACTCAAATCTTTCCTCTTTTAATATTACTACAGATGTGGTCACTAAATACTCTGCCTACTCTTTCGAGGATGTGGGCGTACCGTTATTTATTACTAATTTATATTACTTAAAAATAAATAATTAAATCAAAATAAAATAAATATCTAAACGAGGTTTCATAGAACTAAAGTGATTTTTATGTTCGACATCAATAACGGCAATGAGTAGACGCTAGTATTATTTTATTGGATGAGAGAGCGGACACGCATATGACTCTTCGGATGGCAAAAAACAACTGTGGTCAACAGACACCATAGATGTTATAGGGGCGTCGCTGCCCTGTGGCCTGGGTGGTAGACCTGATGCTACGGCCTACCTTCCGACAATGTCATTATGGCGGCAGTAATAGTTAGGGTGGTGGATCCATACCCGGGAGATTTGCTACGTAGCATTTTACCACCAGTGGTCTTATTTACATAATGTATTCTATAGCTATATATTCGCTTTAAAAATAAATAATTAAATTAACGTAAAAATAAAACAAACATTTCTATAGCGGCCCCCATTCAACAAACGCCAATTTTATGCTTTATTTAGATAATGTTGCGGAACTTTTTTAATGGATCTATAAATATTACAAAAAATAACAATTTTTAATGTAGAAAGAGTTATTACAAGATTTTAGAAGATTTAAAATAGAAACATGATTGAGAGATTAAGCCCAAAATTATTGTTAGTACCGTTTGTTTGGTCTGTGTCAATTAAATATTTTCTTAGTCTTAGTAAAAGGTATACAAAATACCTAATATACAAAAAGACACAGTACTATTTATAATTATACTCACGTGATCAGTGATTATCTGTCCGTAACAGCATTGATTAAATGTGTCAAGAAGAAGTGATGCGCACATGGAGGCATATCGAATAGATTTATAAAAATTATCCACAACCTGTGATCAAAAGAATTGAAATTCATAACAGATTCATAATATTATAATTGAAAATTATATTAATTAATAATTGAAAAATATTGATATTCTTAATTAAAAATTATTGAAAACGCTTTTGACCTTGACTTGAGCTTCATACGGAGTTGGGTGAGCAACATATAACAAACGAAAATTAATTAACTGCTTCGCATTGTCGCGTTTGTTGTTAATAGTGAGGATCTAATACAATTTTTTTATAGAGTTTCATCTGAATATAAAATTGACAAATTCAGAGCTTCCGCCTATTTAAAGTCGTCCAAAAACAAGCAATATTTAATCCTTAAGCCTTTTGTGCATTTTAATTTGTTATAATAAAAGTATTAAATAAATAAATAAATTTAAAAACTAATTTAAATTTACCGTACAAGTGAAAGCTGTCAAACAAATGAAAACTGATCCCAAAGTGTAGTTCAGGAGCATCGCGTCACCCAAAACTACGTCAAGTTTTGCTGACATTCTGCAAGAATGGTTATTGTTATTACTTCTGCTAAACTTAAATACCATCTTAAATGTAAACTTAATATTACAACAGTAAGTGCTTACTTAGCTAAGTACATACTTAGCTAAGAAGATGTGCCTTGAAATTAATGATTTCAGCTTCTTTGCGGAGTGACGATTGATTTCATGAATATAGTGTCCTCTTGAAATTATAGCTTCTTCAGGTATTAAGTTTTCCAAATGAGACGAGATAAGTTTTAGTTCCATACACATAAAACCTATATAAGTTGCATGCAATAGACTGAGAAATGTATAGACGTAAATAATCAAAGCTGTTGTAAGTCCTTCCCATATGTAAGCCAAAAAATAAAGCTTGACTTTGTCAAAAGGATACCATCCATCGAATGGGTATAAATATTCAGGAACATACCCAACAATATATTTTTGATACATCATTACAAGAAATGGAAAAGAATTGACGATTATAATTAGCAAATAAGCATAATATGTTAGAAAGCGATTGAAAAATGTTATCATAACTTTATATTTACTGACGACTTCATTTTGTATTTTCGAAGTTACTAATATATTGATATTGCGGCGAAAATGTTTTGAAATAACATCATAGAGCTCCACATTGGCATTGACTTTGAAAAATTTAACCACAGCCACAAGAACTACACCGAAATTAGGTGCGACGTTAATGATCTCTAATAAATCGTCTTTGTCATTCAAAAATAATGTAAGAAATAATTGGGTTAGAGTAACAAATAAAAGGAAACAAATGACATTGTATCCATAAACTTGGAGTTTTGATCTACCAAAGAATGGACATAGGAATATTCTAGAACATAAATTTTCAACATAATCCAATTCGACGAGAATTTCTTCAAAACATGTGGCCGACATGTTCACAGCTTCGATTTCACAAAAGAAATGAAATATCAGAGTTAAGTTTAAAATCTACAAATCGATTTAAGTGTATTTTTTATGATAATTTACTTGCCTTTGTGATTGCAATCTTAAATGCAGTGATTGATGTTAACCTTCACTAATCAATGACATGAATTGGTACCTACGAGGAAGATTGTAGAGCAAAAATATATTCCTTTTACTTAGATGTCAATCAATTAGAAAATAAAACTGGTATGAAGATCGGTATAAAGAAATTAAGTATGTCATTTGTCCACGTTGAACAAAGAGCCAGCGTAATGAACAACGTCACCTATCTAACCATTGTCGTGTTCTGGTTTGGAGGGTAGGGTAGCCGGTAAACTTTTTCACGCAAGAGGCTTACCATCCCAGCCTCA
>DVZL01004917.1:0-12486 GCA_018236625.1 Lasaia peninsularis
TGCGACTCTCGATTCCCGACGAGGACAGACATTTGGGTTATGAACATAGATGTCTGGGTGCTTATTAAAATAAGATATGAAATATGTATTATGGGTATTAATCAACGATACTAATGCATGAAAATATTGAAATAGATATCGGGATAAATGTAGAGACACCTGTGTTCAATACATAAATAGCAACCCCCGTCGGACATAGAAAACCTTGACTAATGTCAGTCATGTAACGGTCGGAATATCTTTAATATGCGGACGAAGCCACTGGTAACATTTTGTAGGAGTAAAGTAACAACGCTAACGTTGCTGATAGCAATTTTAAATATACCACTGGGTTTTGTATTTTGCGAGCGCATTATGAAGACATACAGTCGACCCTATTGATAGTCAACAATAAGCGTGAGGGCGCCGCAATTGACGCGATACCACGAGCCCTTAGCGCCCTAATGTTGTCTGCACTTAAATGTGGAGCCACGAGTTACATGTAGAGCATAACATTAATCTAACAAAGTATCTTTAAAATGTATCTATTTCTTTAATATTTGCACAATACACTGTTTTGAAGATATTGATGACATCAGGGGCGTGCACTCTATAGAGGCTCATAAGCATTGTTTACGCTTTGAGACGGGATGTGCTCTGATATATATAATTAAACTCCGACATTTATCTAATAACATGATCATATAATCTATGAAATTAAATAGAAAAAGCTAAAAACTTATAAAAGAATTTTTTTTGTAACCGAATAGGTACTCCGCCGTATACTTAGTGTCATAAACCTCTGCACTCCGCTGGATGACATTAAGTATTTTATTAGCAATCGAACTCTAGTAAACCTATCTGTAACGGTTATTGAAATAAAAAACCTAACCAGATCAATTCTTCGCCCCCAAACTCTCTAAATGCAAAATTTAAAGAAAATCGTTTTATAATATGTATAAATTGCTCGTTTAAAGATATTAGATATATGACCACTTTTTAACACACATATTTGACATATTAAATTATTTTAATTTAATCTGAATAAAATATTAAAAATTAATATAATTTGGCATGCGTTCTGATGGTTGTGAGTCTGAGGCCGACATTGACGGGAATTTCACTGGCAGACAGCTGATTTTACAAGGAATGACTTAGGTTACTTTTAATTTTA
The DNA here is from genome assembly GCA_018236625.1 of Lasaia peninsularis. Taxonomy (NCBI): domain Eukaryota; kingdom Metazoa; phylum Arthropoda; class Insecta; order Lepidoptera; family Riodinidae; genus Lasaia; species Lasaia peninsularis. The sequence goes on from DVZL01004917.1 coordinate 1,154, forward strand.
GAAATGTATAAAATTAAGTAATTAAATGAAAACTCGGACTAAGTTGCGGGCACAGCTAGTGTAGTAATGCAAGGATTATGTTCCTCATATATTTTACTACTAAAAACGCATTTAAAGTTAAATATTAATATAATTAATACTCGCCAATGTAATGGCCACACGTGTGTGTTGATTGTCATCAAAACTCCCAGGAAACTGAACATGTTCACAAGAGACTCCGCCATAATGTGAGTTCACGAAGGGCCATGAAGGGCAGTAAGTGGAACATTGCCAACCGTTAAAGGGTTAATAAGACCTTATCATTTGTAGATTTCATTTCTGTCATCAAATCTTGTATTCACGTGTCTATTCTAACACGGAGACGGTTTTTCTGATGGTACGGAACATATGCCGCATAAAACTTCCAGTGGTAGAGAATGTATGTATTTAACAGCGTTGTCAGTTTTTTTTTCTTGCGAAGTCGGGGTTTTAAAACTTTTCGAAAGAAACGCGGGACTCTTACGTACAGTAAAAAACGTATGTTATCAGAAATGATTAAATATTTATTTTTTATTCAAATTTTAAATTATGTGTAGGCACTGTAGGGGGTTGTGCTTCTAAATATATATTATTTATATTTATAGCTATTAATTGTATTTAATATAAAAAAAACATTTCAATTTGTATTTTCATTTTTATATTCATATTTGTTATTCGACGCTTGACCACATTCTTTTTTTTTTGGAACATATTTAAATTATTAATATTTTAAACCAACCTTCATGGTTTTACACTTATATGTTCGCGACTTGTAATAGCTTACATACATAGTTTAGACCATGTAACCTATTACAGTACCTACTTAACAATAGATAGTAAAAATAGTCATAGAAATGTATTTTAATAAAAATATGATATTTTTGTGCCCGCGACTTCGTCCGCGTTTTTATCTAATTATTTTGACATCGGCTGTTAAAAAGCAGACCAATTAAAGTCCCGCAAAATCGGTCCAGCCATTTTAGAAATTAGCGGATACAAACAGACAGACGGCATGCATATACTTTTTTGGCATATATGTACCTTGTAAGCATACAAATGCATTTGGTAAAAAGTGTTTATTTTAATATTACATACAGACACTCCAATTTTTTTTAATTGCATAGATAAAACGAAAAGTACATTAATATTCAAAGAAATAACAACACGATAGTGGTTTATAATCTGTGATGGCACGTGGCAACCTTCCCCAACGATCCCACGATGTGCGAGTCCCAGGGTCCCGGGCTTCCATGGGAAGCCGTCAAGTGCCTTTGTTTTTTATACGTATTTATGTTAACACTGGGGTATCTATTTAATTTTAATGGGAACGACGCTTAGAGTATACTTTTATAGAGTGTGATTCCGTTTTTTTATCACCCTACACTTGCGCATGGTGTATATGTTATTTTATACAATAGTAATCATTTCACTAAATCGGTGAACAGATAAAAATTTAATATAAAATACTTTATAGTTTAAAGTTTCTCTGTAAGTTATTATATTTTGGATTTCGTATTAAAAAGGTTAACATATTTCTTACAGTGTTCAATTAAAGACGCAATCTCTCTTGCACAAGGAACCCTGCATAGAAATTATTTGTTTAATCAATTATAATAAATGTCCGTTTATATCTACTGCACATTCTCAGACCTACTCGATATGCCCACAAAATTTCATGAGAATCGGTCAGGCCGTTTCGGAGGAGTACGGAAACGAACATTGTGACATTAATTTTATATAAATAAAATATAAACATCGTTTTGGTAGTTGCATAAACGCTCTATATGAACATATGCTCTATGTATTCCCTGGGATTTGATATTTTCACACCGTGCGTGTGGGAACGTCGTGTGGGAATTCAGTTTCGTGAGAAATTCCCTATTTTGACATAGTTTTGGGAGAGGTCAGGGGTCCCTTGGGTTCTGAAGGGGTCACGACTCAGGGTCATCGCGTGATACTTGGCTATTACACTGAAGGCTATTCTTGCCTTCTAGGGATACTTATAGTCTATTATTATAAAATAATTTACAGAACACAAAAAGCACATATAGATCTGAATATAAAATCCAATGACAATATGATTAAGCTGCGTAAAAACGTCTTGAGTTATTTTGTTGACAATTTATTTTTTTATTTTAATACTAGCACCTCCACGCCTATCCCCGAAGGGGTAGACAGACATGTGTTGGTATATCCACGACTCGTGAGTCCAGTAGATATACTAGTACACCCACGATTAGCCAAGGCACTAGCGTCCATTATGTTATAGGTGGCAAGCCTATCGCCATTTCAGGCACATTCCAATCCCAGGCAATGTAATGCTTACTCAAAATAATCTGAAAAATATTCAAGAAAAGCTGACCGACCTGGGTGTTGAACCCGGGACCAGGACCCGGGAAGTATAAAAACAAATAGTAATAACATATAAGAAACACATATATACCCTTACAACAACCTGATTTTTTGGCCGTTTTTTTAGACGTTGGTACGGAAGCAAATCCGACTCACGCTTGGCCGGGTTTTCGTTTGCCTGTCAGTCTCAAGAAATATTCGATTATTCCTGAGCAAACTTTGCAGCAGATATCAATATTAAATAACAGTAGGTACGCCTGGAATTCGACAAAGTTTTGTTTCTTGTTTGTATTGAAACCAAAATGTGGGAAGTTGGTAAATATTAATATATAAGAGCGTTCACTCGGTAAATATATAATTTTAAGGTATATATTCACGGAGTACCTGTTTTTCTATCTCGTTTAGCCTACCGTAATAATATATTCAATTAATTCACATTTTTCTTTCCTGAGTGTAAAGAGGTTTTTAATTTGACTATTTTTTTAGAATAAGAAAGATTGTTCATTGTCGAAGTCAATTTAAAAAAAACATTTCTTTTTTGGAAGGACTTTTTTTTAATTTTAAATGCCTAGATTTTAAGACTTTTTAATGGAATAAGACTGTGAGGAATAGACCATACCACACCTAATAGATGTTATAAGTGCAATGTTATCTTGTGTTCACGGTGATAAGCTATAAAAGTCACCTATCCGAATCGGAACATGACCTGAGTGTCATTATTCGCCATAATTACCGCCGGATATACCAGCACAAGTTGCTGCACAGAACTCTTCCACCAGTAATGTTGTTACTTCATTATTTACTAGATCAACCACAACCACACACTAGGTGGGGGTATATTCAAATAATGCCGATAACCGGTGGCATTAACATTTTCGACTTAAGAAAAATTATTAGTTTTCAAAGTATTATCTCAGTTTTATTAAAATAATAAAATAAAGTAGAGTAAAGTAGAGCAGGACAGAACAGGATAGAACAAAATAGGATAGAAAAGAATAGAACAGAAAAGAATAGAATAGAATAGAATATAACAGAATAGAATATAATAGAATAAATAATTTCTGTGTGTGGGTTCTTGTATATGTACTAGACTTACGAGTCGTGGATATACTAGCACACCTCTGCCTACCTGTCTGGGATAATAGGCGTGAAGATACTTTTTTTAAATTTATTTCACATATAAATCTTACAAGTGGTTCTTGTGACGCGTTTATATTCTAAATCTAAAGTTAACCACCGGATCGGAGCGCGGCCACTCACTGATAAGATCCGGCGAAACAAAACTCAAAGGGCTTGTCATTTTTACTTATTTTCTTAGGTCGTGTCAATATGTTAATGAGGCACTACGAGGTGTAGCCGGGAACGTTTGCTGAATGAATTCACGTGGGAAGTTCTGAGAGACCGTGGGAACTTTGTGAACAATCGTATATCGCAACCCCTCATATTTTATAAGGCCAAATAATGAGATTATAGTGCTCGCCAATGTTAAATTCCTTTTTGATAAGGAATCTTAAATATCTTAACTATTCCTTTCACTATAACGTCAGTGCTTGCTGTCATCGTGTTGTTATTTTTTGTAAATATGTGCGAATTTTTCCACGATTTTTTAAAATAAATATCATAAAAAACTTTGTTATAAGTGTGTTAGTAATAGACAAAAAACCCAACCCTCTTGAAGTAAAAGCTCAGGTAAAAGCTTAGTATCATAATTAAGAGCAAGCAAGCAATATAAATCGAAAGTCATAAAAAGCTTGTCCAATTTAAATTCATAAATTATTACGTTTGTAACAGAACACCAATGTTACAATATTCCCAGGCTACGTTCACACAGGAACCAAAAGCTCATGAGAGCGTCCTTGACTGACCTTTCGCAGCAAAAAACGTCCCTCGTTTTGACAAAATTCACACGAGCTTTTTTTTATAGATAACGGATAATCTTCTTTGATTAGTCCTAAAAATGTTTTTGTCGTGGGAATAAGCTTTTTTAGGATTTTAAGATTGTCGTGAGTTACTTTTTAACTGATTCCAAGGTTCATATTTTGTCTACGTGTTGTTTTTTTTTGTTTAGATAAAAATATGATAATAGTTATAGTTGTCATATTGTATTATATTCTTTGAAAATAATAGAAAGGATTTATTTCCTTTTTTAAAGCAGGAGAAAAATCATTATTCTGCTTTAAAAACAGAAAAAAAATACAAATAAACATGTGATGTTTATTATTACTTGGTTTGATTTTTTTCCAGTAATTTTTTTTTGTATCATTAAAATCTAGATGTATTAAAATATGTAATTAAAAGATTACCGGATACTTATTCTCATATTACTTGCCAATCTACTCTCTCTCTAATCCTAAAATATGTGACTTATACGTCATTTTATCAACGTCGCGAATTTGGTGGTTTTTTATTGCATAGACAATACAAATTATTCCACCCATGATAAAGTTCATCCCAAGAGTGTCATTTGTTGTGGTAAAGTATTAGTGTTTTTTTTAAAGTGTGCACGGATAACGTCACTTAAATTACTTTAAAATTCACTTTTGGGATGTGAGAACCACATCGTCCGCTTGAAGAGTATTCTTTATAAGCAGCCATGCAGACTAAGAGAGTTTTTTTGCCTCTATAATTACATATATTCCGTGTTTCGAATCGGAGGATGATAATTTTTCTTAAGCCTTAGGTTAGCAGCGCACTATAGACATTTTTGGTGTTTATAGGTGGCATGGATGTTCTGGGGAATTCTAGACGTATTTTTAAATACAAACATATCGTATTTTTGTTCTATTTATAAAATTATTAAAATGATATTTCATCTTTGAAAATTATTGGTTAAAAAAAATAACTTAAAAAGGAAACCAAATATTTTTAATAATACATCAAACGTTTTGATGTAAAATCAACTTCTTGATATTGCAATTGATATGCAAATATCTGAAGTATATAACTTGCATTCATAGTCCAATTGTAAGCCGTAGCTTATAGAGTTCAAATTACTTTGCATGGTAAAATTTTTAAATCTTGATCAAACTGAGAGGTTCCCACAGTGAATATTTCTTGTGGGAAATTTAATTTTGGTGGGAATTCCCGTAGCGTGGGGAAGGGACACGTGCCCGGGATTGTGGACCCAACCGTTGGAGACCGCCACGGTTATGTCACTAATAGTCGAGCTATAGACGAAATAATATCATTTTGTCTATTGCTCGTTATTTGTAGTGTGAATTATTATGTATTTTACAAAAGTTGTGCGATAGACAAAATCATGTGATATTTTTAATCATAATCTTCATTTGTATAAAACAGGGGTATAAGGTTCTTAAATACATGATAATCTTAAATAGAATTTACATTTTTTTCGTTGCGTGAACTTATTTCTATTTAGTTAAAATTTGTACACTATGAATATTACATACTTATTTATTAAAATTAGCTAATTTTTATTACTAATCTGTAAATATTAACAAAAAATAAAAGATGAGATAGATTTACAAATTTGATGAAGTGCACAAAAATATTTCATAATATAAAAACTATGTCAAAAATAAAATCAAAGTGAAAGAAAGTAAAAAACAAATGAACACCATCACGTCCATGTCCCCGAAAGGGTAGGCAGAGGTGCACCCACGATTAGCCGACGATATTAGGTCCAGGATAGGTGACCATATCTTGCATCAATCCCGGGATTCCTCACGATGTTTTCATTCACCGTAAGACACTGAATATTTGTATTATGACTAATTATGTAACGTGCAATAGTCGAGATATCAGTCAGTGTACGTCCAGTCAAATTGGGTCAGCCATTTCAGAGATTAGCCGGAACAGACAGACAAATAAGAATCATAAAAATGTTATTTTGGTATATATGCCGTGTATACATACATACGCATTTAGTAAAGCTGTTTAAATTTTAACATTACAAACAGATATCCCAATTTTATTTATTTGCATGGATTTAGCACCTCATTGTAATTACCTTATAGTCTCCAATTAATAATTATGATTATGAATATGACCGTTTAATTAATATAAAAATTGTAAATAAAAAGAAACAATTTTTAAACTAAATATTGGAATATAATAAGTAGGTCCTATGAAATTTGATTATGAAAAAAATAATTTCAAGATTAAATTATCTGTGGATTGACGCGCAATTCCAAATTCAAATTTAGATTCTTTGTTATATTACTTTAAAAGAGAGTTTTGGCGAGAACGAGGCAAAAATGGCCGAAGATTTTTTACCATTACGTGAATCTATCTATCTAATACCTTTAAACGATTACGAAACGAAAACGGTTCAGACGATTTTCTTGAAATTTTGTATTTAGGGGGTTTCGGGTGTGATAAATCGATCTAGCTAGGTTTTATTTTCCGGTTTTACTTATTGATTGTGTTTTCATTGAATATAAACCTGTATCATTACAATAATTAGCTAAATTTCGTCAACTTCTACAACGTTAGAATAGCTCAGTTGGGTAACCGGGCGCCTTTAACCGCAGGAAACCCGGTTTCAAATCTCTTTTTTTTCGGATTGTTTCTTTTTTCCTTTTTTTTTTGAGAAATTTTTTCTCATAAAAAGTTCCTTCTTTTTGCGAAACAAACTTAAAAAATCCAAAAAACCTGATATACTAAAAAAAAACACCGAGCTAAGCTCGGTCATCCAGGTACTATAAGTAAAATGAGCCGAAATTGGTAAAATTTTGTGTATTTTTATTTAGTTAAAGTGCACAAGTAAAGTAAAATTAGCCAAAGTTGCTGAAATTTTGTATATTTTTATGTAGCTAAAGTGCACAAGAGAAGTCCTCATAAAGAAATTAATGTAACGCCTATTTTCTTGATGAAGCCAAATCTTACTGGATTACTTAAAGATGCCTCCGCTTTAATGACGTCTTATGACCATTTTGTACTTGATGCTAATGCAAATCGACTAAACTTGCATTTTGAAAAAGGAAGTATACACTACTACAGAAGAGGCAGCAGACCGATCATGGTCTTAGTCTGTCCGATAGTCCTTATCGGACAGGCTTATAGACAAAGGATGAAAAAAAAAAGTTATTTTCAAATTTAGTGATTTCTCTTTAGACAGTGTATTGTTTTGGTGTAATTGAGGCAGTTTTCCGCACCATTGACAGACTTAAATATAACTTCGTCGAAGTTCTGAAGAACAAACTATATTACTAGGCATTACTTTTTATTCTGACATTACAAAACCGCGGTATGAAAGCTACTAAAATATAAGTTTTTATAAGTTATTATTGAATGACTTTAGAAGTACTATTACCGTAATGAGAAGCTGAACAACTCCAATTTCCCTTTCTATAAGAACCATTATTTTCAAAAGATGAAAATTTACAAAATAATGTAATAGGGTACATTTTAGCGTAAAGGGTCCTCACGACCTTATAGTCAAAGAGCGTGAAAGTGACGTCGCAGGGGTTAAAAAACACTCGCTTGTAATTTCGACCTTATTCTTGTGGAATACGGTTGTTAATCCTTTACTTTACAAATAGTTAATTCTCCAGAAGCCGAGATCCCCTTTGTGGTTAGGCCTTTTATATAAAATGTGGTTGTAGGTAAATTGGTCATTTAGTACATGGGTCCGGTAGACCGCCTTCAGTCATCGTGCTTGAAAAGTTGTTTTCATAGATTCAGGATTTTTTCGTTGGATTACACTATTTCGTATTTCGAAGGGTTTTGTTTAGTGGTAAAAGTATTATTGATATTATTCATTGACCTTAATTTAATAATATTCAGAAAAAGGTCATCATTCCTCGTTGTTTTTGTCTACACTAATATTACAAAGAGGAAAGATTTCATTGTTTGTTTGTTTGTATTGAAAATGCTCCGAAAGTACTCGACCGATTATAATTATTTTACCATTAGAAGCTGACATGATTCCTGATCCAAAAAAATCTCCAACACAATAGCTTTAACTTCTATAATTAAGTAAATAGAAGGTATTTTGTATACAAAAAAAAATTAATTAAAAGATGCATTTTGAGAATTGTATTTGTAATTTTGAGTATTTTAATTGTAAGGGAATCCTTACAGTTAAAAGTTATTTCATAATCAAGATAATTTTACGATAATAATTTTTGCCCTTTACAGATTATTAATTGGATTATAGATGGTGAAATATCGTGAAATTAAAATATATGCATTACAAATTATTTTAAATAGGCATCGCTTAACGCGGCACGCGGCTCGCGGTGTTCGCGCAGCGCGGTCATAGCACGCAACGAAATCGTGTTATTTATTCACTCATTTTGCAATTACTTCGATTTAATGTGTATCTTATAAAACAAGCTGGTATCTTAAAAACAGTGAAACATCATTACTTGCAAATTTTATAAGTGGAAGATAAAGATTATTATATAAAAGTACCTACCAATTTAGATAAAAACATTTGCATATCAGATAATACCTTTTTACTGAAAAAAACATATAATTACGTGTTTTTAAAAAAATATTCTTTTTGAACCAAGTTAATTTTGTTACTTTTTAGGATTTTTTTTCTCTGATTATTTTTACTTAGAAATGGATGGAGATGGTATATAAATGCGTATGGGATGATTGATGTAGTTTTCAGCGAAGGTTTTGGGTTTGATTGGTGCATGTTCTTAGGTAGGTGTTAAGGTGACCAATCCTGGTGATCCTGGAGCTATTAATTATTATTCTAAATTCCATGTCACAATGTTAGTTACCGTACTCTACCGAAACGGCTTGACCGATTTTTACCAAATTTTATAATATGCGTATTCAGTAGGTCTGAGAATCGGCTATTATATATTTTTTATACCCCTAAGTGATAAGGGTTGTTCATCCTTTTTTTAAATTTTTTGACTAAATTTTTTGTTTTTATTTTTTTATAATGTGGCATTAAAAATACATGCAACCTTAAATTTTTAATTTTTTATCACCAACCCTATTTTTCATGGCCATTTTAGTAATTGATTTTTTAAGGCAAAACAATGTTTGCCGGGTCAGCTAGTTTTAGTATATAAGTTATATGTGATAAAGTACAAGTGTCTTTAATTTAAAATATAAATATGTGAAAGTTTCACAAAGCGCCAACGATGAATAATATTATAGAACATTTGTTTGTTCAAAAATATAACTGGTAGTCCGATTTAGATATGGTTTTGGTTGTTGATTAGTGAAGATTTCTAAAAAGGTGTTACCACAGTATATCTTTAGGTGGTGCTGCTGTAATATCAAATCCCATTTGGATGTGGTATTTAGTAACCGCGTCCAACGTAGAGCGAGAGAGACGACCGGGCTCTTTCCAATCGGCTTGACCCTTTAGTGTTGCGCAGAGAGTTCACTCAATCTCTTCTACCGTATATACAATGGATTCTCCATTCTCTCAGAGAGTTGTTGGGTTTGATATCGGTCGCTGAATTTTACGTCTTCACTTCATTCATTCTTGATGCGTGGCGCTACACAACCTTGCGATTCCTAAGGTATTTTTTCCCTCGTACAACACCTTTGTGGAACGAATTACCAGCGTCGGTCCAAACGGATACCACTTAGGAACCTTCAAACTCATTTCTAAAAGTTCGGCAACGCATCTGTGACACTCCTGGTGTTGCGGGTGTTCATGAGCGGCGGTGATCACTTACCATCAGGTGACCCATTTACCCGTTTGCCCCTTCTTCTATAACAAGAAATACTAAAAACTGAATAAAATGAATATATTGAAGCCACACAAAATACGCGATTATTTTACCATTTTTAGAAGTAATTTTATTATTTTTTAAAGAACATTGGGAAAAAGACACATAAAAAGTGTTTTACTAGTGTCCCGTGAAATTATAATATATAAAGGGTGCTCTCATACAACAAACTTGATTTATTTGTCATTTTTATATATAATGGTACAGAACCCTTCATGCGTGAGTCTGAATCGCGTTTGACGTTTTTTTTATATATTAGAAATAAAACGCGTCTTCTTCCTATTCTTATACCATGTCTATATCAGATGATATCAAGGTTGACTACCTAATCTAGGAAATCAGTTTTAACACAGAGCAACTGCCGTCTGACCTCTGTAACCCAGAAGAGAAACCAGACAGACTAGGTTTCTTCATGATGTTATCTTTCACCGTAAGAATACTCAGAAAATATGTAGGTACTTAAGATTTCCAATTGGACCTATCAAAGGCAGACTGCATCCAGCGGTTTCCTGCGATCTGCATTATGTCGTCGCCCCATCTGGTTGGTGGACTCCCTACGGTGCGCTTATATATTAATACATGGTGTTTTTCAAACCTACTAATATATGGTGTTGGTTCAAACTTGGCTGCCGGAATAGAAGTCTGAGGCAGTTACCCCTGAAACATCTAGGCTTTAAAATTAATACACTACCAATACTAATCTATGTTTGCGTTTTACTGCAAAAAATAAAACATGTTCACTTAAACATTCCATCAATTGGTATCAACCAATAGTATTCTACACGTCATCCATAGCGTGGATTAAGTTTCGACTGTGTTTAATTAAACTAACGTCTAATTTTTTTGCGGTAAGTAATCAAGATTTTCCCACCCAGTTCTTATTAAAATAGTTCTTATTATATATTTTCTTTCTAAAATATCTATAATTGTGTTCCGGTCCCGAGGATAGGTAGCCAGTAGACTTGCACATAAGGTATGATACTCCGGCCATAGGACAGCGACGCAGCTATAACATGTATGGTGTTTATCCTTTTTATGTGATAAGACAGCGAACAGGCACACGGATCTCCTGATGGAAAGAGACAACCGTGGCCTATAGACATCATAGATGTTGATTTTTTGTATGGGAACATCTTTATAATATACTAGCTGACCCGACAGACTTCGTCCTGTCAAAAAGATTTGTAATGTGGCAGTTTTTTTTCCTACGTATTTGAAAAAATTCTCCTGAACAGAACCGTCACCCTGGTGATAGGGCGTTGTGAATAAAAAATAATTAAATAAAACATATAT
>DVZL01004918.1:0-12485 GCA_018236625.1 Lasaia peninsularis
ATATAGCTGAATCTCCAAGGTCTAGAAATTCTGAATAACTTAGTGTATCAACATAGTAGGTAGGGACTACGCCCTTTTCTCGCTAACTTGAATGAAGAATTCGAGGGCGTATGAGTGAAGTTGTTTATTTAAAATGGTATTTTATTGGGCGTAAGCACCATTATGGTACTAGTTCTGGTGTTTACAACTCTCACATGTATTAATAAACAAAAGTTATTATCCTTACGACCCAAAATTAAAAATGTTTCCTTTTAAAATATTGGGCGTAAAGGTACATTGTATCACTACAGTGGTGTTTACTACCCTCGTATTTATGATTAATAGCAGTAAGTGCTGTTACGACACAAAAGGTTAAAATATCTGGTTTATTTCATACAGAAAGTGGGGTCGTAAGCGTCACTTTTTAGCGAATTCAACGATTTTAAATATACAGATCGATAGAGAAAAAAATTTAAGTAAAACTGCATTAAAAAGTCAATTTCGCCAAAATGGCGGTTACGCCCTTTGAGCCCCGAGGTATCGATATACTAATACTAAATATCTTAATATTTATAAATATTAATTTTAACCCGATTTATTTTAACTCTGTCTACCATAAACTACCAGGCAAAATATTGTTAATTGCTGCTTCAGCTTCCGTTTTCATTGAATCTTTATCTCTTGAAGAACTCATATTTTATCCTAATTAGAACGTAATTATAAAAAAATTCCAAAAGCAAACAACATTTAAAGTAAAAGTTTTCTATTCCCGCCTTTTTTCATTAAAAAGAACGAAATATGTAAAGAAATTTCTATTTTTTTTTCAGGAATGAAATTAGCTACGCCGTTCGATATTCAAAATTGATGACTATTATACTCATACAAAGACGAGGCTGTATAGCGATGCAACCTCTTTGGTCATTGGGCTGAATGCATGATGTCTATTGCCAGTATGATAGATGTACGCGAACTTTTTAAAAAAGTGATTTGTTCTTTTTTCAAAATTACTTACCGCCCTAGAGTTTTTCTAGCTCCATTATTACCCTAGAGCGATAATGGGTCACTTACAAGCCCTATTCGGGGGTAATAACGACCTACTTACCGAACATGAGAGATGTAAAATTATTGACGTCACGTTGTGAATTGCTTCCTTTGGTCAATTAATATTTCAATTGTTTGTATTAATTACTTTGTAATAATTAACGCTAAGGTTAAATCTACATGTGATATATTTGCAACGCGGAACAAATTCCGGCGAGGTTATTCACGACTATTTTTTTACTATCGTGGAATGTAAGTGTTATAAAAAGCCTTCCGTGACTGACGTATAAACTAATTTCCAATAGACTGTAACGTAATTAATATTTTGTGGTAGCACTAAATAATTTGTAAGCTAAAGGCAAAAAATATCCGGATCCTGATAAGAAATACACTCAAGCTATAGTCTACTATGGCAATGACATTGATGGCTAAGACCTTAAGCTTCTATCATATTATGAAGATATTTCCACTATTGCTTTATAGAAGCATTTTAGTCAAGATTCAAAAGGTTCATGGGTTTGTTTCTCATGTTTAGTCCACTTGTCCTATTTCTCAGCAGCTCGTAACAGACGAGAAGATATTAAATGGATTAGCAAAAGCACTGGTCGAGAGACACGCTCGGGGAGGGATAAAACACCTTACCTATTAGTGCCGTGTTAATAACAGTGACGTATTCCGTAAACGGTAGACTCGTTAGCTTATAACTTGAGTCTATCACATACATTAATTCCATGCTTTAACATGACACTTTTTCAAAAATTGAACTGTATACGGATGGCTAGTTTTCGTGACTTCTTTGTTCACCATCGTATGTGTCAATCATAAAAAACGCTTTCAGCAAAAGAGTAATGAAGCAAGCAAGTTACTGGTATTAAAGATATCTCCTTCCATCACTTTCTAGAATTTACCCTAAGAAAAAATAAAGTATTCCATGAATATTTTTCCAAAAGTTCTAAGTATAATTAACTTGTTACCCCTTTCACTTGAAATATTTATAATTCAAAACAATACATTTTCATGGCGTGTCATGCACTTGACTAATTATTACACAATGCTTGATAACAATATTATTTTCTTTCTAATTGTTTATCATAACAATCTCATTGTTTTATACTTCTTAATCTAGATCGAGATAGGTTTATAAACAGTTCGTTCGTGTGTATAATTATTTATGAAACTTTCTAGTCTTATTTACGCTAAATATTTTCTAAATTTATCTGAAGATTTGCTAATGGCAAAAATATTCTCACACATATATTAAATAGATGTAATTCATAATCTTATTAATATACAGATAAGTAAACATTACAGCAATTTTTAATATTAATTATATATAATAAAAAAACAATTAAGGTCCTAATTAAGAACCTTGCGAGAGCTCTATAAGTATTTGTGCAATTTTTGATTCACATAAAATTAAGAACCGACTATCTTAATTATTTATTAGGTCGTTAGTAGTTTTGAATTTAAGTAATTTGAATTTCAAGTAATTATAACCAAGGCAAGTGAGGAGGGAGGCCATAAATAATTTAAATATGACTCGTTTTATTCATAAGTAGACTACGATATTGGAATTTTAATACTACAGGCTGAAGAAAAAAAGGAAATGATAGCTACTATGTCTATTGATAAGTGGATTGACGAAATTTGTAAAATAGGCGATTTACTGATGAAGTAAAAGATGAAAATAAGAATAATTTTTAAATCTGATTTGAGGATTAATGGAAAAAATGGCCAAAATTATGTTCATTAATGTATCATGATGTTTATCTTGAAGCAAGCCAATATTGATCTGAGATCCATAGATGAATATGGTCCAACTGCTTTCCTATCAACTAGCACGTAATTAGTGAAAGTTTGTTTCTTATCACTATCATCGTGACCAGTACTAGTGTTATAGTATTGTTATTATTAAGAGGGAGTATGCCTTGCAGCAGTACATCCGGTAATATTCTCGTCACCGCGTGGATGTTCGATGCTGGAGGGTAGGGTATCCGGTAGATTATAAGTTATAACACAGCAACGCAAGAACAACATATATTGTATCTATGGGCGATGGTTTTTCTTATCAATAGGAGAGCAAGCAGAAATTTATTCACCGTCTTATAACAAAAAACATGACTAGTTTATATTTGGGTCTTATGCCACATATTGACAGTCCACCACCACCACCAATCCAGGATGTCAAACACTGGCACTATAATGCCAGTATGCAGCCGGAAATAACAAGCAGAAGATCAGGAACTCGGGAGAATAATAATTAACTCTGCTAGAACTAGACAAAATCTTAATTATACAAATGCGCTATTATTATAATTATATAATAGTCCGAGGTGGGTAGTGGGCATATATCTTAATTATATAATTATCAGGTAATTACAGTCACAGTAGCGGACACAATTATGAAGTTTTATGTATTTCATATGTATATGTGTGATAACTTAACCATACACCTCGCTGAGGCTGAGGAAATTTTTAATACGTTATCATCATCGAAGATATGTATTAAATAACATGATTAATCTGTGTTTTATTTGATTTTTTTTATTTTTAAAAATCAGATTATATGAACAGAGTCATTCAATATGAAGGTTAAACAAACATTGCAAATAAAGAAAAAAGAAAATCGAGAATTTCAAGATAATACGTGATGTGATGCCATAAAAATATACATTTTAGTGTTATTGGCGAAGCTGTTACAAATATGTAATGTTATTTTTAAACCAAATAAATACAATGAGAACATTTTGCCTACTTCATATATAATTTTAATAGTAAATGAGTAACCAAGGGCTGTCAGGCATCAATGGCAGCCCGAGATATTTTGCGCACCCACGCACGAGCTCAGCGAAGGCGCTTATAGTTCGAGTTCGATGTTTACACCCGAGGTACTCTACTTAATATCTCGTTTGTGAGATAAGTAGAAAAAAAAAACAGTATTACAAGAAAAACACTTTTTTTTTTTCAAGAATGAAATTGAGCTTCACCGTTCGATATTTAAAATTAATGACTATTATAATCATACGAAGAGAAGGCTGAATAGCGAAGCGACTTCTTTGATCATTGGGCTGATTGTATAATGTATATATATTGCCAGTATGATGTTTAGATGTACGACAACTTTTTTAAAGAGTGATTTGTTCTTTTTTTAAATTACTTACCGGCACCTGGCTTTTCTAGATACATTATTACTCTAGAACGCTAATTGGTCACCTACAAGTCCCATTTGGGAATAATAAGGACCTACTTATCGAATATGAGAGATATAAAAGTACTTACGTGCACTCCATACGAGTAGCTGTACTGTGGGTTCGGATTGAAGTCGCTCTGGGACTCCTCTGCATCAGTGTCTTTGGTGTAATGTGCAAGATTTATCGGACTAATCTTAAGAGGCTTAACCTTCAATGGTGTAAAAGGTGCCGAATACTTTCCCACATGATACTGTTTCCCATACAGTTTATTATATGGGCGCCCTCTTATTTCTATTAAGCTATCTTTGACATTACCATCCTGGTATGAACTTGAAAATTGTGGTAATCTATACCTACCAACAAGTAAGGCATTGTTTGGTTTGCTTTGATAAGGCATATACAAAGGTTTGGCAGGTTTAACTGAATATTCGTCAAGTTCAGCTTTCGTTATTAAGCTTAAAGCTAGATTCTTTTCTCTATCTGGAAGCTGCGTATCTGGGTCCTCTAAATAACTGATCACAGCGTCTTCTAATGTGTTATAAGTTTTGTATGCATATTCTGGAGCTTTGGCCCCTGGTCCTGTACCATCATAGTTGTTTTCTATTGCGAATTCAATTTGTGATCTGCTCGCTGCTGACGAGGGTTCAAATTTCGCTTCTAATGAACTAAGCGCACATATTGTTAATACCTGATGGCAAATAGAAAAAATCGGTTACTATAATTATTTTAATAAACTAGCGAGAGAGCCAAAACATAGATCCAGTTCATTTATAATTTGTTTTCGTTTGAAATCTGTTTTTTTTTTCTATAAATATACTCTCACATACATATCTTCACGCCAGTTCCTTTGCGTAGTAGGCAGTGAGTATTGAGTACAGCAGCAGCAGCTTCCTCACATTCATTATTCTCTTCATACAAACACGTCGATTTCAGAAACGCTTGACATTACCCGAGGGTCAACTTTTATTTTCTCTGAACGACCAAACTAACAGAGCAGGTCCTTTCTCATTTTTACACTAACAAAAAGAAGAAAAAAAGTATCCTCCCGCCTATTATCCCCGAATGGGGTGGGCAGAGGTGTATCCACAACTCGTAACGAAGAAGTCCACTAGAACACCCACGATTAGCCAAGGCACTTGGGCCATGATGTGATGGGTTGCAATCCTATCGCTATTGGGTACATTACGATTCCAGAAAATGACCTCAGAATAATCTGAAAAACATTTTAGAAAAGTTGCCCGAGTTGGGAATAACCCGGGACATTACGCCGCTAGGGATCTTAACATGCGACTGCCGTACTATTACACCACAGGGGCGATAACATTTTACATTAACACTTTTCCAATCCCACTTTTTTCTGACGGCCGTAGGAGTGCGGTCCGCGAGCAGTCTTTCTTAAATATTGTCTAAATACTGTAAATGTTTCTAGATTAAGCATATTAAAAACGGAACAAATATATGTAATTTCCGTATTCATTCTATTTATTAAACATTGTATTTAAATTTTAAAAAAGTACCTTCATGTCTAATATCCCCGAAGGTTGGCAGAGGTGTGTTAGTATCGTACGACTCGTAAGTCCCGTACATATACTAGAACACCCAGGTACTGGGGTCCTGATGTGAAATTTAAATTTAAATTTTATCGAATTAAATTTAAAATCCTTTTTTCTTATTTGTGTTTCAAATTCTTTAAATAAAATACATAAAAATATATTGATAATTCATATCTCAATCTTTAATGGCAACAGTAACCTCTCACAAGTTATATGTGGTGACAAAAAGTGTTGTGGTATATATGGTCGCAAAATGAGAGTTTCTTGAAAAAAGAAAGAACTTGCTGATTTACGCAGGAGCAGAATTTAATCAAATATAGTCGATACATAGAGTTATAAATTATCAAATCGGTTGATTGTAGAATCATTAAAATTATTGAACAGGCAATTAATTGGGACCAACTAAAACAGAACTATTACCTACATAATATTTGTGAGTATTGAGCTGATAATAAATAATTAATCTTAAAAACAATACATAGCAAAAATACTGCTGAATATAAAAAAATATTAAAATTAAAATTTATATACATTAAAATAGCAATAGTATAATTTAATTGAAATTATTTAGATATTATGTAATTTCACAGGTATGCGCTACTGTTTATAAATTATGTTAAATTATGACTAAAAGTTGAATTAAGTAAGTGAATAAGTATTAAAATTCGGTAATAATTAAAAATAAATGATTGCTAATTAATTAATTTCTTTTAAGCGGTACGTTAAAAACAATTAAAACTAATGCAGATGCTAGAGGTTTAATAATTATACTAAACTTATATTTTTTTAACTTCTCCGTTTATACGTATAAAATAAAACAGTTTCCCAAAAAAAATCGTGTCGGTGATCAGGGAGACCCTCTGAGAAACTTCTGCACAAAGTGTGTCACCCCTCTGACTTCAACTCAAATCCCTTAAAAGTTGAAAACTCTTCGCTATAAAACCGTTTACAGCGATTTTATAGCGAAGAGTCATGAGAGAAGATCACCCTTTTTTAACATAAGTAAAAGAAATAGTCAAAACGTTAATCTTGTATATGACATTTATTTAAATTTTTAATTTATATCCGGGAATATGTCGACTAAAAGCTGTACAACTTATCATATCAAGCCTAATTCATATCACCTTTTAGTCGTGTCAGATTTGCAACCAACTTTTGTGAGTTAGCATTGTTGTTATGTTCTAAAATCCATTTATTTACTGCACTTCAACAATACGGGTAGGTTATAATGTAACTATACATTTTATATGTTGTAGTGACGTTATAAGTTAAATTTAAACATTAAATATTACTAAGTCTTAGATGAAAAGTTTTATTTTTTTAGCGCATTTAAAAATATAAGCTTGCTTATAAAATATATCTCATTATATACTTGACGCGTTTCTTAATTTGAAATAAACCGCAACTTGATATTGACCATATCTATTCGTTTCATTATTGTTTTAAACATTTGACCTCGAACATGACGATGGGATTCATTCTGTTACCTGACATATAATATCACAAATATCGCAATTATTATCATAAGTGGGTCAAGATTTGGTATTTTTTGACAAAAGAAGGGAATTTAGTAAGAGGTTCTATTCTAACTAAGTACAAAACGTCTTTGTAATCATGAAGGGCAAGTAGTTTGTGTAGTGCAGATGTTGGTGTTAAAATTAAACTCTATAGAAATGTTCAATATATCTTACGTACGTGTTGATCGGAGTACCTTGTGTAGAATAGACAATCTGTCTGTCTACCAGGCCATTGCAAACAAGACCGCCGGTGGTAGAGTGCTGTGCAGCAACTCCCTCGCCTAACCTATTCCTACCGCCATAATGACAATGTCGTGTTTCGGTCTGGAGGGTAGGGTATCCGATAGACTTAATAACACCCTGGCCACAGGACTTTAAACTGTGGTGTCTATAGGCCACGTTTGTCTCTTACCATCAGGAGACCCGTGTGCTTGTTCACTGTCTTATCTCATAAAAAATAATATTTGAAGAGAGTAGAAACTAATATTTGAATACCCCAAAATTTTGCTACCAACAATCAATGGTTTTCAAGGTATTTGTATAAAACACAATTGTTATTTTTGCGGTTTTTTTTAAAGTACCTTCACGCCTATTATTCCAGAAGTGATAGAGCCCTGATGTGATAGGTGGCAAAGTTACCGCCACTTAGGACACATTCCAAACCCGGGAAATGCTTACTCAGAAAAAATTTGAAAATTAAATTAAGATGCTCTAAAACGAGAAACCAGTTGCTATTTAAACATAATGTTAAATGCGCTACATCTCAAAAACCTTCATCTCGTTCAAATTAGTTTTCATTCAAGCTTCGTCAACTTATTAAGATCAGTATTAGACATATTTTTGGTTTTCTTTTTATATATTATTTTATTATCTAACTTTGGAAATGAAATGATTAACTTTGAGAAAATGATTTCAAAAACTTTAATTTTTGAAGACCTATCTGTAGATACCACACGGTTTTATGTTTATAATTTACTTGTCCTAGCGAACTTCGTACTTAGTACTTTAACTAAGTTACTTAGTACTTAGAGGTATTAAAAATAGATATTGACGGATTCTCAGACAGACCCGATAAGCACACAAAATTTCACATTCGGAACAGACCGGGACAAAACGTATCTTATGTCGGCCTCTTGGTTCTAAGCCAACCAAGTTTTAGCCAAATCGGTTCAGCCATTCCTGTGTGTAACTAACACAACTTTTATATATATTTTTTATATACATTGGAAAGCGGTTCATAAAATAGTTCCAGAGTAAAGTATGATATGCGGACGGACGGAGTCGTAACAAAGGGTTCGGTTTTTTGCCATTCAGCTTACGGAACAATCAAAATGAATACATATTTAAATATATCTTATCTACAATTGCAAAGTAATTAAAATAAACTTAGATATTTTTACGAAACATTTAGCATTGATCCTATAATGTAATTATCAGAAAATGTATTTAACTCTTTTCTACATGGCGGGGTTCGAACCTGGACTACCGAAACGGAAGTCCGAAGCGCGTATCGCTAGGCCACCGAAGCTTTATTATAAAAAATTACTTATTAAAAAGAGTTTCATGGCGTATATTATAACAAAAGAGGTCATTTAAACAAATAAATAAAATTGGCTAGTATGTTTGTAATATTAAAAATACACGGTACACATAGCAAAATAACATTTTTAAGATTTTTGTGTATCGGTTCGTTTGTTCCGATTAGTCTCTGGAGTGGCTGGACCGATTTTGATGGAATTTTCACTGGATCATAATAAGACTGAAACATAAACTTTTCAGAATTACTTAAAACAATTAAATCACTTCTGCGTTAGTTCTGCGTTACTCAGTGTACGACTTTGACTTACGAGGTCCCGGTTTCAATTTCCAGTTTAAGCAAATTATTCTGTGAGTTATGTCTCATATTGGATTTCTGGCCGATATGGCGACGGACTTGCCACCTGTCACGCTATGGAACTTAATATCGTCCGCTTACCTTGGGTGCATAAGTATTTACCTCTGCATACCTCTTCGAAAATATGGGCGTGACAATATTTATTTCAAATAGAAACTGGGATATAGTCGTGGGCACAGCTAGTATTTAATGAAAATATTGTTTATCTTTAACTAGGTATATGAATAAAATTATTTTCACAATAATTATTTTACGTTAAGTAACATCTTATGTAATGTTTTCGAGGAACTTGTTCACCTTTGGAGAGTATTTAAAACCCATGTTTTGTGCAAACATATGGGTGAAATAATGACTTGATCATGTAACCGCTAAATGTGGGACAACCCTAGGGTACTTATTTACTCGTCTTATACGAGCTGCCTGATAGGAAGGCAGTTGGTCTATTCTTCACAGGGGACCTGGACCGGCACGGGGAAAAAATTAAATTTATTTATGAGATAAGAGAACAAACAAGCATATGACTCTCCTGATGGTAACAGATGACCGTGGTCTATAGACACCATGATAACGTAGGTGCTATGACGTGCGAGACTACCTCACCCTCTAGACCGAGCCATTACATGTTACACTATTGTGTTATTTTGTATATAATACTACAAGAGACTATAGGTACATGTTGATACATAGAAAATGATTTTGCAACAAACCCACAATTTAAATTGCAAAACTTGCTGTAATTCGTCAAATAATATCTCCCATTTGATATCGTTAGCGGGTTTATTTTTGAAAAACATTTTTTTGTGGATGCTTACGTCGTATGAGAAACATGTGAAGTTTCTAGAGTTTAATTAACTTTTTCCTTTAGTTTTAAACTAGCTATCCGGGTATTGTTTTTATTGGATAGAAAAATTTGGAAGAGTAGAATTTTGCGTTTGTGTTATTCTGGTGTATAAGATATCTTACTGTAAAGTTTCATCCGAATCCGTCCAGTAGTTTTTTCGTGAAAGAGTAACAAACATCTATACATACATTCATACTTACAACTTTCACGCTTATAATATACTAGCTGTCCGCCCGCGGCTTCGCCCGCGTGAACTATTTCAATAATACAGACAACTTTCAAAGGCAGACATTTTTCCGACTTATAATACTAATCGCGTAAAAACATACCCTCTTTTTAATGTAGCCCGTTAAAAGTAGCCTATGTCCATCCTCAAGGTCTACTCTATCTCTGTACAAAATTTCATCAAAATCGTTTCAGTAGTTTAGACGTGAAAGCGTAACATACAGACAGATAGACAGAGTTACTTTCGCATTTATAATATTAGAAATTATTAAAATTAGATGGTACGAAACGCACATAACGTTTTTTTTTAAATATATAAAATAGATTTTTCTACTAACAGGCAATAAGTCCGTAGCATTAGCGTAACGAAAGGCGGCCACTGGTTGTGCGCTCCACCCGCACCTCGCACTAGGGTCTTTCACCAGACCTATGACGGAGAAGTTCCCCTCAGCATCACCAGCCCCATCCATATTTACCTGGTGGATAATTACCTAAGTCTGTAGTAGATTTTTTTTTATTAATTTTTTGCTTAACACTAACATTACAGGTTTAACCTAATATGAAAGTGAAGCTATCATAATTTCCTACTTTTATGACATACTAGCTGTGCCCGCGACTTCTTATTTCATACATTCCTAAAATTATAAAATAAAAGTAGTCCCGTTCCTTATTAAATTAGCTGTCTGCCAGTGAAAGTCCCGTCAAAATCGGTCCCGCCAATTCAGAGATTAGCGGATACAAACAGACTGAGAGACAAAAATTCTAAAAAATATTATTTTGGTATAAGTACTATGTAAACATACATATTATACATTTCGTGAAAAGCGTTTATTTTAATATTACATACAGATACTCCACTTTTATTTATTTGTAGGTATAGATTATAAAATTAATAAATATATCTCTGGACCATATACACAAATTGATCCCAAAGTAAAATATATACACAATATTCGTGTGTTACGGGCGTTAGTCAACGATACTACTACATAATATAAATACTTAAATAGATAATAGAAAAAAAATAACCATCCGGAAATACAGTAATCAATATTCTTCAGATAAATACCGCCTCATGTCATGTATGAGTTACACGTGTACGTTAATTCAATGAACAATGAGATGCTCAAATAAAATATAATATGATGCTACAAGTATTTTCTGAATTATGAATACTTAAAATGATCTTAAAAGTATAAAATAAGGAACAAAGAATTTCAACATAAGATGATTGATGTAAAATTTTAAAAGTAAAGCTTTTCGAAAGGTATATAAATTAAAATACTAAATTTTCCTTGACGTCCCAAATACCGAAGGGACAAAAAACTGATGGATTCGTCCTGGATCGTATTTTGATGGGCTTCCCAAAAATATTGATTTCGCATCAACTCTGGAAATTAAGCCTTTTTTAAAGAAGCTATTTGCTGGATTAAGAGATTACTTTTTTCCGTAATGGAAATAAGTTTAATGTTTACTTTTTAAATCACTGTATTGGAACGAGTAGGGATCCACCACCCTAGCTATTTCTGCGATTATAATGACATTGTCTGTTTTGGGGATAGGTATGGTAGCCGGTAGACTTCCACATCAGTTCCAGCCAGCCAATAGGACCACGACATCACATCTATGGTTGCAATAGGCCACGGTTGTTGCTCAATCCATAAAAAATCACAAAAATACAATTGATTCCAAAAATTACTTACATCAAAACCTTGAAGAGATCTGTAAGTGGTCGGCTTCAGCAGCTTCATAAGTGTAGTCCCATCGGTGGGAGATAGCCCGTTCCTCATGGCCGCGGTGGCCGCACGAGCCCATAGCGTCACCGCATCATATAGGTGAGCTGCTTCGATGGGTACCTGGTAGAATAATTATACATCATCACCATCATATTTAGGCCTGGGTTGTCTAGCGGTATGTAGTTTGGACTGCCATTTCGGTAGTCCAAGTTCGAACATCGTTATGTAACAATGAGATTTTCTAACTTAAATACATTTTTCGAGTGCTCTTAAGGCGAAGAAAAACATCTTGAGGAAACCCGGATTAATTGAATTCGGCATAATCTAGATTTGGGCCTAGTTTTCCTTCTGGGTTGCAGAGGTCAGATGACAGTCGCTTTGCGTAAAAACTGGTGTCCTAGTCAAATCCCCTGCATTAGGTAGCCAACCCCGATATCTATACTAATATTATAAAGAGGAAAAGTTTGTTTGTTTGTTTGTTTGTTTGTTTGTTTGGTTGTAATGAATA
>DVZL01004919.1:0-12485 GCA_018236625.1 Lasaia peninsularis
TTAAAAATCGGTCCAGTAGTTTCGGAGCCTATTCGTTACAACCAAACAAACAAACAAACAAACTTTTCCTCTTTATATTAGTATAGATAAAATATTTCAAATGGGATAAGATAGCTCTTACCAGTTGCCTGATAGGGAGGCAGATGCTTTGTTATAAACAGTGGACCACTAGCCTACAATATGCGAATATTATTATGAAGAAACTAACACATATAGATATAAATGTCTGGGAGTCTATACATATAGAGACCGGCTATTTTTTTTTGTAATACACACCATTCAATTTATCAATATCTATTATGAGCTAAATTTTCTTTAAAATGTGATTGGAAAAAAACATTTTTTGAAACCGGAAAATAATGTATAAATAATTTAAACACAGCAAAACTGCAAAAAAAAAACGAATATAAAACAAATACTAAATGATTTTTAAGTGCTCTTCTCCCCGTGTCCCTATCGTAATATTTTTCACTATCAATAAAGTGTCGAATTTTAACTTAGTTTGTAGAATAACATTTTTCTTTTTATTTTTTTTCACTATCCCAAGTCAGCAGTAAGACTTGTTAGAGATAAGCTCGCCTTTTGTACCTTTTTGTTGTTTGTGTTTACCTCTTTAAAATTACATGTGTACAAATAAATAAATAAAATCAATAAAGTGGTGATAATGTAATGTATTGGACTAACTCTACAGGATGACTTATTAGAAAACAAGAAAAACCGTTTATAATTGACCAAGTAACCGAGTAACAAACTTACAGAAAAATAAAACACACATACATACCGATGAATTGAAAAAATCCTCCTTTTTAAGTCATTTAAGAGTTAAGATAAAAAAACTTTAGAGATCTGATCAATATTGTGCATATTATAATATTAACTGAATATTAATTGAATATTTGTTTTGCAGATAGTCGTCAAAAGTTCTTCAAAAAGTCAAAAAAAATAATATGTGTGTTTCAATAACAAAATAAAGAAAAATGGCAAGAAACTGACTTCAATTTTAAAAATTGTGTGTATAAAAAATGTTTTAACAAGGATTACTATTTTTTTCTGGCTTATCTGACTTAAGAATAAAATATCATTCCAGAAGTGAAAAAAGAGTATAGTAGTTTTTTAGTTTTTTCGTTACAAATTCTTTATTTTATTTTTTCTTTGCACACCGCTTATCTATTTTTTTTCTTCATCTCAGCTTAATTTTACAATATCTTTATTATAGTCTGAGATAATATTGTATTTTGTACTTTATTATTTATTTTGCATACTTAATAAATAGTAGTGTACAGTAAAAAAATATAATTGAATCGTAAACTGCTTTTTGAATGTCGATTGTAAAAGGCAGTAAAAACTGAAAATATGTAATAACGAGACCCTATTACTAAGACTCTTCTAAGACTTGTCTGTCTGACATTAGGCTACATCTCATGAACCGTGATAGCTAAAAAGTTGATTTTTGGCAAGACGATGTTATTTTCCCAGTTCGGGCAACTTTTTTAAATGATTTTCTGATTATTCTGAGTAAGCATTACATTACCCGGGATTGGAATGTGCCCGAAGTGGCGATAGGCTTGCCACCTATCACAATATGTGCTCTATTACCTTGGCTAACCGTGGGTGTTCTAGTATATCTACTGGACTTACGAGTCGTGGATATAATATAGCACACCTCTGCCTACTCTATCGGGGACAATAGGCGTGAAGGTACTTTCTTTTATTAATATTTTTAATGATAGATCACCTGTAGATTCTTCTCATACAAATGTTGTTGCCATTGATTTAGTACTTTAAAATGCTGTAACATTTTTTTGACACAGAAAATAAAATAAAAATAGATGAAATCGAAAAAAAGACAGTCGATGGTAAAGTGTTCCCTTTAGAAAATCGTTAAATCTTCAATAAAAACTATCGAAGTATCAATAAATGCAAATACATTTAGCAAGGCTGGTGTTATCGCGGTGCATGTTTTCGGTCGCACATCCTTTATCAGGAAGTTTAGGAGTAATGAACTTTTCCAACCGACTGTTTACCTTATGACTACTCCTCGAATTCATATAAATGCCGCAACTTTTGTGACAACACCACTCTTTCTTGTAACTTCTGATCGCCTAGTACTTTACAATTGCAGGATGATTTTATTGTGGGTGCTTTTAGTAGCGAGAGTTGCGTCATTACCTTTTGAAGACGATGACGTCATATCCACGTACTTACAAAATGCTATTGAAGGAGAAGATGTTATTGATTTGTCAGAACTTGGTCCGGAAGCCTTCGGATCCCCAAGTAATGAAAGTGGTAAGATTACGTATTTGGTATGAAGTATCATATAATTAGTACAAAATCACAAAATTATTACTTACTAGGTTCCGCCCGCGGCTTCGCCCGTGTGATTTATCAAAGCGTAGAATTTTTTATTGCGTAAAAACATGCCCTCTTTTTAATGTAGTCGGTTAAAGAGTAGCCTATGTGTTACCAGTAGTTTTTACGTGAAACAATAACAAACATTCATCCATACTTACAAACTTTTGCGTTTATAATAATATAGTAGGACTACTTTACTTCCGCGGCTTCAGTTTTCTGTGTAGAAATGGGCTACATATTATTTTAATAACTAATTATTTGACCCGGCGAACTTCGTTATGCCTGAAATTGACAGCTTATATTATGAGAAAAAATTAAGTGATTTTTTTATAGGTATTACTTGAAAATTTATATATTATATAATGTTATGTAAAATGCAATAAAGTTTTAACCGGTAAATCCTAATAATACTATGATAATCAGCGTTTTAACGTTTATCCCGGTTGTTTTTTGCAATTAAACATGAGAAACCAGGAACGCGTTGTACTGAACCTTTTAATGGGTACCGCCGATAAATTTATTTTAGGGGACTCGGTTTCCACGTGGACGGAATCATCTCTGATGAACCCAGAAGAGATGAGCAGCTACGCTGAAGGAGATATCCTGATCCCTCCGAGTAACCAGGACTCGCGAAACGGCGTTCGGGACCACTCCTCACACTGGCCCAAGGGACACATACCTTACGAAATTGATAGACGATATAGTAAGTGTACTTTTACTCCATGAGCTAATCCTAACGGCTTGATGATGTTAATTAAAAGTCAATTATGGGATAGACTGCTTACCTATCATAAAAAATAACGCCTCTGAAGAGTACTTTAAGCGCACACAATGAACATTTATCATGACAATGACGTTTTCAGCTCAAGATCAAAAAGACATGATAATGAAGGCAATAGCGGATTTCCACCGGTTGACTTGTCTGCGGTTCGTGCCTTACAATGGGCAGAGTGACTACATATTCATCACCAGGGACAACACCGGCTGCTGGTCTAGCGTCGGCCGCATTGGTACGTACTATTTAATCTGTTTTATTGTTCTGTTGCAATCTGGTGCAGTATTATTACAGATGTAGAATCATTGAGATATGATGGTAGAGTTCAGCAACGATTGAATTTTTAATATCGTATTTCCTCACACCATAATATCAGCCAATTTGTGCTTCGGTTCCAAGGACAGCTTCTGTATTGTGACGTCTGTTATTGGTTGGTGCCTGCAGGTGCTAAAGATTTCACCCTCAGGAAATACATCTGTTAATGTGCCTTTCTATCTATACGTATAAAATTACATCTATTTTTCCCTTAATAATCTTTGTTTTGTGTTAATTATTTAGCATTTATGGAGAAGAATTATGAGAAAAACAAAGAACAATTTTAAGAATTTTTGGAAAAAATCCCATAGAATTTGCTATCAGGTGTCAATGTCGGTCAAGTTCATCGGGGCAGTTGGTATTTTATAACAATAGTACTGATGTTACAGGCGGTCGACAGGAAGTAAACCTCCAAGCTCCAGGTTGTGTCTCAAA
Organism: Lasaia peninsularis; assembly: GCA_018236625.1. Taxonomy (NCBI): domain Eukaryota; kingdom Metazoa; phylum Arthropoda; class Insecta; order Lepidoptera; family Riodinidae; genus Lasaia; species Lasaia peninsularis. The sequence continues at coordinate 3,878 of DVZL01004919.1, forward strand.
GAAGGGAACTATTTTGCACGAACTGCTGCACGCTATCGGGTTCTTCCACGAACAGAGTCGGCCCGAGCGCGACGACCACGTCATCATCAACTATCACAACATAAAAAGCGGTAAATTTTATCATTATTTAAAAAAAGGCTATTCCTAAGTATTTCAGGATTTCATTTTGAATCTTTAAAGTAGACCGAGGGATAGTTTCACACGAACACGATTGTATTTTGTGACGGTACGTAAAGCTTTACTATTGTTTTTTTAAGAATATGGATACATTTTATTTTCTCTTTCAGCGGGCAATGTTGGTGCACACGATAGCTAAATTATAAAATATATAAACCCTATATTATGTATGAATATTTTATAAAATATATGTTTTATAGTCATTAAAGTTAAATATTTTATTTATTTATTATGTTGTAAATGTATAAGTCTAATCTACAGTAGAAATTACTTAAAGGTTGGTTATTGCGACCAATAAAATATAAAAATATTCAAAATCTCTTTCATCTTTTTCTTTCTTTTTGGAATAAAAAAAAATTAACAAAGAGGTTTCTCTTCTTTTTAATTTAAACGGCGAAGATTTAAAGCATACTCGATGGCCTAGTGATACGCGCTTCGGATTTCTATTTTGGTAGTCCAGGTTCAAACCCTTGTGACGATGATCTTTTAAGGACATACGTATGACGATATATAATTAATTTTTTATACGAATACCAATTTTCAAAATTTTGAAAAAAAAATCTTTTTTCATAATTCTCTTTCCAATACAGTAATACAACAGCTAATATTCGGCATACAACTCTGCATGTTACCTAATAATTATTGTGGCTGGATGATTGTTATCAACGCAATATTTTATGCTTCTAGGTGCAGAAAACAACTTCAAGAAGACGGAATCCTCACAAGTAAACAATTTCGGCATCCCATACGACTATAACAGCGTAATGCACTATTCGGAGTACGCTTTTACTAGAAATTCACAGAAAACCATTGAACCAAGGGTAATAATAGAATCAACGTTTTTACATTATTACATTTCTATACGTTCGTTCTATACATTAAAAACAAACTTGTCTAGTTAGGCAATCATGGTTTTGCCATATAAATGATAAAAAAGTACCTTCACGCCTAATATCCCTGAAGAGGTAGGCAGAGAGAGAGAGAAAGCCACGACTTATGAGTCCAGCTGAGAAACTAGATAGAACATTTAAGAAAAGTTGCCCGACCTGGGATTTGAACCCGGGATCTTACGCGGCTAACGGTCTTAACAGGCGACAGCCGTACCGTTACACCACAGAGGCGAATAAATAATAATAAATTTATTATCATTATTTTAATGTATGTTGCCTGAAGACTCCACTCTAGGCCAGTCCTGTGCCGTGGACACAATACAATATTACCTTTTATTAAAATATTATACCAATACTAGTTAGTCGAGGCACAATCACTGCGATTTATGAATATATTTAAAAAATCTGTACATCAAAACACATTTTCTTACCTAGATAAATAATTAATATAATCATTTACATAAAATATTTAACTGTTAACAAAAGCAGGCATTAACTTTTAATTTTGATTAGATTTATTTTATTCAGTTCCAGGCAACAGAATTAATACCAACGAAAGATAAAATTTAAGCAATATATCTTTAATTGATAACATATTTGAAAGAAATCACGTATGACGGTGTAGACGCTGAAGTAGATTGTTGAGTATGCAAAATATGAGGATCTAGCAAAATATACTAAGTTTTCCTGTTCATTTTGAAGCTCATTTATTAAACATCTTAGCTGTCAAAGAATTACATATAAACCGACAGACATATTTAATCCCAACTTCCAAGAAAGCCGGTAGCCGGCAGTTGTATATTAGATCCAACACAATGGTCACAGGACAGCGACGCACCTACAACATCTATGGTGTCTAAAGACCACAGCTATTCCTTTTCCATTCTGATAACATAAACTAATTTAATCTGAACTAAACATTCGTATTGTGTAATAAGAAACTAAATTTTAGAAGGAAAACATCGTGAGGAAACCCGGGATATGTTTCCGATACGGCGACGGACTTACAACCTGTTATATCATGGGACCCAATATCGTAGGCTAACCGGGGGTGCATATGTAACTCTGCCAAACTTTTCATCCATATGGGCGTGACGATATTTGTTTATTAATATTTTTTATTTCTGTAAACAAATGATGTATGTATGTAACGAAATATGTTGTTATAGTTGATAGATATGGTACGGTACCCTTTATGCGCAGCTCCGACTCGCACTTAGCCGATATTTTACGTTGATTAACTAGTGCTCGCTATTGTGAATAGTAGTAAATATAACATTATTATGTTTGAAATCGATGAGACCCTATCAGATACAGTTATGTTTGTGATAAATAACGGATGAATGTTATGCTTATTGTAGAGTTTTCTTATTATCAATATCACTAGGAGCTTGACCTCTGTATTCATACACAGATAATGGCGCCTCTCGTCTTAGCTCCAATGCACAGTAGTTTATGCTGTCCTAGTACATTTTAAATACAAACATAACGAACATACACATAAAAGGTCAGCATTTTGTGCGTAGTATATTTGTATGTAATTTTGAACAACTCGTTGGTCGTAGGGTTAGCGGACAAAGATACACCAATGCGAGAGCCTCGGTTTCGATTTCCTACGGGGGAAGGTATTTGTTTGTTTAACTTCGATGCCAGTATTTCCGGGTCGGTTTATTAAATTTATTATTTATTTAATTATTTACATAAAAATATAATTTGCTTACGGTTATTTTGGTTTTGGTTAGGCTAATTTGTATAATGTGTGCAGAAATATTTATTTACAGTGTTTTTTTACATGATTATTCGTTTATTGCCTCATGTCTACCAAGCGTCTAAACAAAATCTGTTTTCATCATTCATGTTGTTAAACAATCTCAACAGTCCATTGTTCATAAAAATGTATCTGTATTAACAAAAAACAATGAGGCCAGCGGGGCTATTGTGTATCTTTTTGACAGTTAAAAGCCACGAACTCCAAACCCGAGTTTTCATATATTTAGTCAACAACTACTATGACGTCACGAGAATAATAAGCACCGGAAGCCTCAAATTTCCACTTTCAAGATATTTTGACAGAGAAAATTTTATGAAAATATAAAGTCAATAACGTTTAAATGTTTACCATTTCAACAAAATTTAATTACTTAAAAAACTAAATGCTAATAGGTAGTAACATAACAAACATGATTCAAAGAATCTTTTATATTTGGTTTATCTAAAGGTATAAATAGATGCCTACTGCTGATAACTAATTGAGATACGTAATACCGATTTTGTGACATTTTGGTTTGTCATCCAATTGCAGTTCGTAGTTATTTTCAGTTCGTCACAAAGTTACGCAATAGCCCCGCTGAACTATCGAAATGGTAGTCTGAAGCGCGTGCCACTAGGTCACCGAGGCCTTAAATGATATATTATTAAACATTGTATCTATTAACTAAAATTTAATAAGTTTCCAAAAGTAATTTGACATTTCTGATTTCACAGACAAAGTTCACAAAGCGAGGTAACTTTCTACTTCAAACTTACAAACTGCGGACGAACTTGCTCAGTTTTTGATAAGAAATTACATTTTAAGAGTGAAAATGGCCACCCTTTTTGTTTTGATTATTTTTTTAAAATATATAAAGCAAAAAGGTAGATAGTAAGAAAGTACGCTAAAGGTGCGTTGCAAAAAGTAAGTCTATTTTTTTTCCTATCATTTCTTATCTATACATCTATACAAATTAATAAAAAATTAATCTATATGTAATTTTAAAATAACCGCTTTTTACTAAGCGCATATGTATACTTAAAAGGTACATGGTACAAATGGTACATGGTACAAAAAAAGGTACAATGGTAGTTTGTGGTAGACAGGGTTAAAATAAGTCGGGTATAAATTAATGTTTATAAATAACAAGATGATTAATACAATATAGTATAGTATAGTCAATAATTTAATATAAATTATGTATTAAAATATTTGCACACCACATTGTGGGAGAATATGTTGGTATAATTAAAAACTTTTGTTTTTGTACCAACATTTAAACACATATTCGGCTAATAAATAGAATTTTATTTTAGAAATGTATAAAATAATTAAATAAAGTCGCGGGCACAGCTATTGTGGTATGAAAAGGCTGAGATGGAAAATAAAAATATATGATCACGCCCATATCCACGATACATTGCGCAGAGGTGATCATATGCACCCGCGATTAGCCAATCGTATAATGTTCAGAACCTTCAGCTACAAATCTAAACTATTAGGCATTATGTTTTTCAGATTAACTGAAAAAAACTTGTGAGAACAAGTTGCCCAAATCGAACCCGGGACCTCGGGCGTCTAAGTCGACCACAGCTAAATAAATATAAAAAGCTATGTAATATATTTTGCGAAATCAGCTAAAGCAATTACACAGCCTTATAAGTAATGTTAGAAAGACAAAGGTTAATAAACTTTGTAATTAAAACAATACGCCATTACTGCAGCTTGATGTATACCGGTTTGGAGATTTGTCAAAAATCATACTTCGTCACGGTGGTTGCCCCAGAACAAGAGGTTCTATGGAATTAGAGCTAATGTAGCGAAACACAATGAAAAGGGTGATGAGACTCAACGAAAGGATGTATAGGGATGTGAAAACCCCAAAACACGTGAAATTTTTTTTATGGTAAAAGATAGCGAACAGGCACACGGGTCTCCTAATGGTAAGAGATAACCGTAGCCTATCAATACCATAGATGTTGTAGGTGCGCTACTTCTCTGTGGTTGGGCTGTTAGACCTTATGTGCAAGTCTAGTACCTTATCCTCTGGACTGGAACATAACAATGTCATAATCGCGGCAGGAATAAGTAAGCTGGTGGATCCCTATCCGGGCAAGTTGCTGCGCAGCACTTTGGTGATATTGGTAGTGATCCAGTTAACCTACACTTGCCTCTTACGAGCTGCCTGGCAGGGAGACGCTTGGTCTACTCTACATAGAGAACCCGGAACAACACGGGGAAAACTGAGTTGCCATGTTTCATCAAAATGACTTATACTTATTGACTTTTATGCTAGCAAGAAAGAGGGGAGTTTATTTCGCCGTTTCTTCTCCTGACTGGCAAGGTTTGGAAACGGTAGTAGTTTATGGTAGACAGGGTTTAAATAAGTCGGGTGTAAATTAATGTTTATCAGTAGTAAGATAAGGAGTATATGTAATATAAAGTTTTGCAATAAATAAATATAAATTATGTGTTAAAATATTTGCAGTTGGTATTATAATTAAAAACTTTTGTTTTGTAACAACTTTTTAACACACATATTAAATATTACACGTATTTGGCAAATAAATTGTCATTTTCATAGAATTGAGTCTACAAAATAATTAGGAAATATTTAAACAAACAGCAAGAAAACCAATACAATACCCTGAGTGGTACTTTACATATTCAAAGGCAAATGTTGTATTTCTGGCTTGAGAGTAAACTATGCGTATTAGCTCTAGGATCCCAGCTTTAGGTTAGCAAAACGCCAGTAACATCTCTGGTTTTGTGTTGTAACTTCCATTTATTATTATCAAAAACTTCTCTGCTCTTAGCCTATGAAATATGCCCATAATCAAGAATGCGCTCGACTACGAGGTATGTGTGTACTATGTGTATTTTTGCACTCTACACACACACACACACATACACAAAGACGTGACGTCACATACCATACGCGCAACACAACTATAGTTCTTATAACGCTATTAACGCGTAGTTAACTGTTAGTTAGGTAATTTAGCGTTCATTAACACAGTGGCGTTTGTTTTCGATTAACAGTACAATACTGTTAACTGTAACTTTTGAGCGAATTTTACAATTTTTCATTACATAAGTGTGTGTAGCTTTGAGTATTCGTTACATAGAGTTTGCGCGTCTGCGTGGGACATAATTTATATTCAAAAGTAAATTTTTTCGGACTAAATAGACAAAATAAACGAATCGTAGCACCTCTGTGCATTCATTCCATTTTTAAGTTTATTATCATAATGTCAATAAAAAAATATTTTTGATTTTGTTGATATTTTAATTACCGCTGAATTAATTAATAAAATATTATTATTTCTGTAATAATAAATTTAACGGACCTCCTTTGTAGTATGACCCAATTTCCAAACAAGGATTTTTCAATTTCATATCGCATAATAAACATATAACAAAAAACATACAGATCGTTTTTAAAGACCAAAAACTGATTGTTTTTTGTATTTTTAGTACAAACTTTAATAAATAAGCTTTTTTTGTACCCGATTTAAAACAAAATTAACTTTATATCAACAGTAGTGTGTTGATATAGAAACAAAATATAGAAAGTATCTTTGTCTGTCTGTCTACCTGTATGTCTGTCTGTCTGTTATGCTTTCTTGCCAAAACCATTGAACCTTTTTTTTTAATTTTGACTCAGACATAGAGTTGAGGAAAAAATAGGATAATGTTAACCGATTACATTAAAATGAGGGTATGTTTTTATGTGATAAGTAAAATAAGCACTTTGAAAGTTATCTGTTATTAAAATAATCCACGTGAATGAAGCCGCAGGTGGAAAGCTAGTATTATATAAAAAACAGAATCTACTCCAAGCCTTATTCCGCGGTGTTACCGACTAACGAGATGTGTTCGCTCGAACTTGCGATACTCTTACTCTAGTTTAAAAATATGGAAGATTATTATATCTTTATTAGGTACATATGTTTTTATTAAGTTAAATAAATTAATTAGGTTTTTTTTACAAGAAGATATAATCGTAACTTAGAAAAAAGATTTCATTAGCCATTATTTTAAAAAATAAATGAGGATTATTTATAATAATTGTGTTCTTCGGATTCCTGGTATCCTAACCAGAATACAATAATGGAGATAACTGTATGATAAAGTAAGGCGGTGGTGACGGTTTCTCGAATTGAGATCGCGTCTCGGTAAGCGTAGCTCTGGACGCCCTCCGGCCGTGGACCGACGACTTAAGGAGGGTAGCTGGTAGCGAATGGGTTCTAAAAGTGGGAGATCGGGTCTTATGGCGCACTCTGGGGTGCCTAAGTGCAGCTGTGGACTAAAATAGGCTGATGATAATGATGATGAAATTCATAAAGAGTGTTTAAAAATTATAAATCCTCCATTTGATTTAAAGAAAATTATTTCATTCTAAATGTTTTATTTTTTTTTTTATTTAAGCAAATAGAAACTGAGAAAAACTCTCTTCTACTTCTCTTCTATCTTAAATAATATAGTTAAATTTTTCCCATGCAAAAACTGTTATTAGCTGTCAATATCAACCGGTACGAAGTTTACCGGATCAGACAGTAACGGCATCCTATTCTGAGACTCCGCTGTCCGTATTTCTGTCTGTCTATTTGTCATAACAAGCAGTTAATCATCAGGCTATAACTCATAAATCGTTAAATAGTTGAAATTTTCAAAGATGGTGTGTTTTTGTTGCAGCAAAAAACAGATACTAAAAACAGCTTATACTCTCATCTATCAAACGTGACATTTTGCCATTTTATATATTTAGTTACAGAACCCTTCGTGCGCGATTCCGACTCGTGTTTGGCTGTTTTTTTTAGAATCTTTCAAACTCTGCTGAGAGACGCGAAGACATTTACGTAACACAGTCACTTAGTTCAAGTCCCCAACTTTAAGATTCAAAGTTGAACCATTCCGAAGAAAGTTCGTCGATCGTTCTGTCCGTATGTCCGGTGTAAAGCGATAATGGGTATAATTTGCAAACCGCAAACTGGGCTTATTATTTCGAAGTGTTTTTTTACCTTTTAGCCATTTTGCGAAGTAAACCGCTCGGGAGAGCGGTCGATACATTAAGATTTCAAATGGATATGGCCACACTTACATACCTTATTCGGTTTTGTTTTTGTTAATACGAACAGCGCGTAAATTCGCTATTTTTACTATTCTTTATCGATTTTTCTTATTTTATAATCCAAGAAGTTAGTTTATTTTTTAACAGCCTTTAAAAAGGGAGGACTTTTAAACCACCAAAGAGGGGAATATTTTGGACTACAAAAGGTGTTTGTTATGCAATTACTCTGTCAATTCCTTAGGGATTTTGACGATTCTTATATTGGAGGTACTAGTGTCGTCGTCGGTATTTGAATTTAATCAATAATAAAATAAAAATAGCCTAAGTTACTCTGTATTGCATCAGTTACTTGCCTGTGAAAATCTCATCAATATCGGTACAGCCATTCCCGAAATTAACCTGTAACATATAGTAAGACAGACAAACAAAAATTCTAAAAAAATGTTATTTTTGTACCGTGCATTTAGTTAAATGTGGTCGTTTTAACACAGAATTGACACTTTTTATAGATTCTTCGTATAGATGTAAAAATGGTTAGAGGTGGCAAATATTTGGAAATATGAAAAAAAAACATTTACCTAAACAAAGTAGATAGGCTTTAAAGTAAGTAGTGCCGGAAAGTTTGGTTTTATAATATTGCAAGGCAAACAAGCAGACGGATTTCCTGATGGTAAGAAATACACGTCGCCTATAGACACCAAAGGTGGAAATTGTGCG
>DVZL01004920.1:0-12485 GCA_018236625.1 Lasaia peninsularis
CCCATATTGTAGGCTGTATTAAAAATAATTAATCTGCCATCTTGGATCTTCCATTATACTGATGGCTTTAGAATGAGATCAACTAGCTTACCAAGTAATGTCATACAAATTAAATATGTGTGTTCCCAAAATTTCAGATATATGGTTAAAGATTTGCTCCAAAATTGAGTTGCTAAATTTCACCTAATCATTGTATATGTTATTCTTATATTGCAAGTTAAATAAAAGCTTGTAAAAAAGGTAACTTTGAAAAAACCGAACTGTCTATTCTCATTTTGAGATTATCACATTATTTTCTCAAAAAAAAAATATAATTGCATTAACAGGCGAACATGTTCTTTACTAAAATATTGAGAGACCATACAATTATATTTACCAAGGTTTTGAAAGTTAAGCTAAGTATTTCTTAAAGTTTATTTCTGAGCAGAATTGGTGATTAGGGCTCTGAAAATCCAAGGATATTAGGACATTTTATCCAAGTTTTCCTCAGCAAGAACTTTTACTTTATTTCATATATTATCTGAATGTCCAAGGAATAACCCATCATCTTGACTTCTCCATCATGTTGGATTTAGAGTGATGTTTTATCAAGTTGTATTCAGTAAACCCTTTTATTTCATACCCATACTGTAGGAGTGCATAAAAAATAACTACTCTATCATAGTGAGTGTTAATTCATGTAAGAGTTAGAATGACATTACTTAGCTTACCATGTATTGTCATTCAAATTAAATTTGTGTGTTCCCAAAATTTCAGCTCGTTGGTTAAAGATTGAGTTGCAAGAGTCCACCCCAGCATACATACATTGCAAAATTAATATTTATAAGCTTTTAAAATGTTGCTTACCTTCACATCAGCAATTTCACTTAGATTTGGTAAATATTCAATAATTTTTTCATAACCCTTGTCTGACAATATATCTTCTAATTGCATAGCTCTGTTTTTACAAAGTTCTCTTAACCGAGGTAGCACTGGAATGATGTAATTGGATAATATATTATAAGTGTGATTTTTATTATCAATTATCATACAAGAGTTAAAAATTTCAGTAGTCTGTTAATAATAATAGTACTTTTTTAATGATATTGGAAAGCAAACCAGCAGACGGATTTCCTGGTGGTAAGAAATACGCGTCACCAAAGGTGGAAATGGTGTGTTGCCAATTTAAGGCTAAGATAATAAGCCTCTTGTGTGAGTTTAATGGCTACCCTATCCACCGAACCAGAACACGACAGAGTGTTGACAGAGGCGTGCTAGTATATCCATGACTCGAAAGTCCAGTAGATATATTGGAAACACTCTCAATTAGCCCTGATGTGATAGGTGGCAAGTCTATCGCCTCTTCAGACACATTTCAATCCCGGGCAAGTAATGCTTACTCAGAAAAATCTGAAAAACATTTAAGAAAAATTGCCGGACCTGGGAATTGAACCGGAACCCAACACTTATGTATAAATAACATATTTGTCTGTATTTCCAAATCATGAATGTAAAATAATTAATCTTTATACATATTAAAACAAAACAAAAATATATTCTCACTTTACAAGCATATTATAATAATTAGATGTGTGTTTATGATTTGATATACATACCTAGAAACAATGGGTTAATAGGTGTGACCATTATAAGATTTCCATCAGATTTTACAGTTTCCCCAATAAACCATGATCTATATTCTTCACTGTGAGTAACAGTCTCATATATCTTCTTGTTGCTACTATCCAAGCAATATTTTGCTGGAGTTTGTGTTGAGGGATGTGGTAGAGTTATGAAGCTCAAACTCTTCTGTTCAAAGAGTGAATCTGTAATTTACAAATTATTATGAAATAAGAAAAATATTATTAAAAACCTATTTGTTATCTAAACTATTTCATCAGACCAATAATTATTAGTAGAGTTCTGGTTAGTTTTTAAGTAGCAACCACATAAAATAATATATTTTAAACTTGTGATATTTATGACACCTAAAGGCTTTTTAGTGGTACGCTTTGCATAGACATTTTTTTGTTTATTCAATACCAAACTCCAGTTTTAAAATTAAGAATCAAATTTTTTTTAAATCAGATTAATCATACAAGAAGATCTTGTGACAAATTATACATATATCTAAAAAATCTAACACTGGTTTAAAAAGTAGTTTTTTATTTTCAAATACTTCTACACATAATTAATATAGCAATTGTAAAAAAAATTGTAAAAAAATTTAAACATAACCTCTATTTGGTGACATATGTTTAAGGAAAATATCATAAGAATTTAAATTCTATTAACCAATTCAGAACAGGAATACTAATAGAGATATTAATTGATGTATAAAGATTCAGAGATTATCATAATCTTTTGGAAATAACAATGAAATCTCACATTAAATTTTGTACAGATGTTTGATTGTTATTCAAACGTTTCAAGGCTTAATCTAATTGAAATAATTTAGGCAACGGTTATTCAATGACCCTAAGGTCAGTATTTACTTATTAATCAAGTTTGAGATCCAAATAGGTACAAAAATACCTTTAAGCATTAAAATCCAAGAATTTTCAATGCGCTTCTTCGTAGGGGTGTCTTTTTTTATTTGCGTCGATTTCTTTGAAGATCTCGTGGACATGATTTCTAAATATAAATATATTTAAGAGTAGCAACAAATTGTTATTTGAAATTACAGGTCAACTATTAAATTAAATTAAATTTTCAATTATTAAATTAAAATGTCAACAGTCCGTTATGTATTACAATACAGATTACTATTAGTATTAGATTAATATTGATTAATAATGATTGTGCAAAATTTTCTAAAAATAAATCTAAATTTCATATTTTATTTGAGATTGAATATTGAATACATATTATATTTTAGATTGTATTTGTTATTTTTATAACGTTTATAACGTTGGACGTTGACTTTTACCAACAATTGTCAATTTTGCCGCTAAAATAATAGGGCTACCAGAACAAATAAATTAACCAAAAAAGTACCTAATTATTGGCATAAAAATCATTGGAAACAATAAAACATAAACATTTTTAAAGGAGTTTCATAGAATTTGTTATTACTTATTGAATATGAGATAATGTAATACTAAAGCTGAAAATATAATTAAACTTAATATTTAATAATAGGTACCCCTTAACTGAGGTTATCTTATATAAAATATTGCAAAATAATAATAAAACTATTTTATAGTATTTAATTTTGTTTGATTTTCTGTTTTATGAGAGAGTGTTATTATTTAAACATATTTTAAAAATATATCATACTAATATACACCAGTAATATTGTTGTCAATTTTATAGATTTATGACAAAATAGTTGCAAACGATTCGTATATACTTTAACTGAGCAATTTTAGCCTTACATAAATTAACGACGAAGAAAACAAACTGACAGTAGCGAAATGAGAGCAACACAACCTATTTAAAATATTAAATCGATTTAAAATCGATTGTCATTATTAAACCCTACGTTGATATTAGTGAAATCTTCCGAACCACGTTCACAATAATGAAAAAATCCATTATTATTATAATGATAAATAAAATTCCATATCATAATAAAAAAATCGAATATACTGTATATGCTTAGTATATCTAAGTAGTTTATTAGCTGGCCCCGCAGGAATTATGTTTTATACAAAATATTTCAATTCATCATGCTTTCGGAATTAAAGACGCTCAATAAAAATATCCATACAAAATATACACATAACATCATAATTATCATAAAATAAGTTTGTGTGAAAGAAAGAGCTGCAAATTATTTTATTTTTGAAAGAAAAACAAAATACATAATGGTTATATTCAATTAAACAAAACATATTGAATTGCAAAGAAAACAACATTAATGAAATAAATATTAATTTCAGTTTCTTATAACAGTTAAAAAAACTACTAAGAACACCTGTTTAGTTTTTTTTTAATCATCATCCGTTATTCAACTTCACCATTTCACTTCAACCATATTACAGACACCCCATCTGTAATATGGTTGAAGACTATTTTATTTTTATAGTTTTTGATAGTTCATGCGATGAATCAGTTTGAATCGCTAATTTAAAATTATTCTTTGTCATTTTTGGCGCTTGGCGTGACATACAGACATTTAAAGAGTGCAAAATATATTTTTGGGTTGATAATAATTCAATTTGTATTCGAGTTGAAAATAATTCAATTCAAGTTAACCCAACTGACAACTCGAGTTAGTAAATCTTGTTGAATGTTGACAATTGACATGTCTCTACTTTGATAAATGATAATTGATGTTTTCAAATGTCACTACAATTACGCGCCATAATTTGTTATTTCAATGTAAAATTCTAATTTATTTGTTTTTTGCAAATATTACAAATGTACAGCTAAATTTAGTAAGCTTTCTCTTTTTTTTAAATTTATCACATACTGAATAAAAGTTGTAGTTGCAGAGTGGGATTCAAATTTATAATGCAGGCTTTTTTAAAAACTGGTAAAATATCGGCTACCGACAAACCATCGTCATCTGGTACTAATAAAGCAGCTAAAAAGAAGCCACCGGCACCATGGGTTGAAAAATAGTAAGCATTATAAATACAAATATAGTTTTGTGGAAATAAGCACTTCAGTCAAGGTTATGAATTTGTTTTACTTTGTTTTCAGCCGCCCAAAGACTATTGACGATATTGTAGATCAAGGAGAAGTAGTTCAAGTACTACGAGAATGTTTGTCAGGAAGTGATTTGCCACATCTATTGTTTTATGGGCCTCCGGGTACTGGTAAAACTAGTGCTATTCTGGCAGCTGCTAGACAACTATTCGGTGATATTACTCGTGATCGTGTACTAGAATTAAATGCGTCTGATGAAAGAGGTATACAAGTTGTGAGGGATAAAGTAAAGACATTTGCACAACTAACTGTTAGCAGCACTAGACCTGAGTAAGTTGTTTTTCTTATTAGTTAGAAGTAATAATCCTATCTGTCTTATTGATCAAGGTGTTAGCTGATATACCTAATGTCACCTACCATTAACAAGTCACAATCAATTTGGATCATTGACTAACACCCTTTAACGCGAGGATATAATTTACTTTGGGTTTAGATCAATTTGTGTAAGTTCTCCAAATTGATTAATTTATTTTATAAGTTGTTTGCAAAATCATGAAAATTTTATTCCTACATACAATAACTTTGGACAAATGATGAACTTCTTAAATAAAACAAAATTAAAGAGGCTATCTATTAAATTTTATGTGTAAAAGAATGCATTAACATTTTTTGGTTGGAATATTTTTTATCTGCTTATGTAACACTTATGATTTAATGGATTTGGCAAGTATCAAAATTACATTGAAAAAATAAACAGCTCACTTGAAAATTGTCTCACATACTAACAGTTGAAATAGCTTTATATTGTATAATAAATAGCTCATCATTGGCTTTCTCATTTAGAGTAAACATCTTTGAATTTTATTCTCCATCTAAATTAATCTATTGTCTTTTAGCCTCAAAATGTTATGTGTAGTATGTAGTCAATTTAAGACTTGAGCACAGTAGATACTATTAACGAGACTAATTCTAGTTGTTAAGCATTCGGTTTATTGAAAATCCAGTAATGCAATGTATGAATAAAAATATTTTTGTATAATTCATATTTTCAGGTAATTACTAAAATCACCAAAAATTATTATGTGAGAACATATTTTCTCATAATTAGTAAAACAACTACAATAAACTACAACTTTAACAGTTTGTTTTAGTTTAATCTGTTTGAAATATATCAAATGGTGAAATGAAAGTTCTAAGGTTCAAAATAGTTGGTTATTTATTGTACGCCTTTTTTTCTCTTCATTGCAGATATATCATGAATATGGTTTATCTGTGGTAAACTCACAGTAGTATCACACTGTTAACTGTTTTTGAACCATTTGAAAACTGTTTCCAGGGCCTGAAATGCTTCCACATGTTATGGTCCAGCATCTTGCATTGATGGTCTAAATAATCACGACTCATTATAACTGAATTTAACTAAAATTAAGTTTCTACTGTAACTAAAATGAAGTCCTTATAACTACAATTAAGTTTCTACTGTAATAGGCTATTTTTTATACCAGAAATATATGAATATTTGTGTAATTAATTATGGATAGCGTTAATATAATCCGATGAAAGCCTATTATTCTAAGTTTAAGGTGATAAATATGAGATAAAAAAAAACTTAATTAAAAGCCTCAATGTTACGTTTTTTTAGTGGCCGACCATGTCCTCCATACAAATTGGTAATCTTAGATGAAGCAGACTCAATGACATCAGCAGCTCAGGCAGCTTTACGAAGAACCATGGAGAGAGAAACTCGTACTACTAGATTTTGTCTTATATGTAACTACGTGTCCAGGATAATACCACCTATTACCAGCAGGTGTTCCAAGTTTCGTTTTAAACCACTCGCTAGAGAAAATGTCATTAAAAGGTTTGTCTTTTATTCTATTGTACTGCAAAAACAAAAAATATTCAGTGTTGAGATTTAACTATTAAAAATTATATTTTAGAGGTCTTGGTAGAAAGTTGTTCCAACCATATAGGGTACAACATAATATAACTTCTAGATTAAAAAAAAGCTTCTGTATATTTTTTAAGCTTTTTGACTTTCCTACTGAAACTAGTTGAACTCTGCCATCTGACAAACCTGTTAAACATCTTGTAAACAGATACGAAATGGCCCCAGGCCGAAAGTATTCATATGCCAACATTTATCATAATTTTTAATTGAATCCAAATTGAACACATGCTTTTTCACTTAAAATCAATTAGCTGATGTCCATTATTAATTGCTTTTCAGATTTTTTTCTCTTTCCCAAGAAATACTTCAGTCAAATGTATAATAAAAATTATCTTATTTCTGGTGCATTTGTATGCCAAATATCATCACAATTTATTCAAAGGTGTGATTCAGAAACAAACAAATTACAAATTTTACTAAGAAAAGCATGAATTATAATCAACTAGCAACTTCATACCGTCCGGAGTCCTTCCTGTGCCCTGTAATGTTTTCAAAGTTTTGACGGTTCGGAACTTTTAGGCTTATATATTTATAGGGTAATCTTTGGATTATAAGAGTACCAGAATTGGCCATCTATTTAAACGAAAGGCCAATAATCAATCTTTTTGCTTGCTTCCATTAGGTTACGAGAGGTGTGCAAATCGGAAGGCGTGGCTGTTGGAGATGGAGAGGTTCTGGAACAAGCTGTTGATACATGCGAAGGAGATTTACGTCGCGCTCTCACCGCTTTACAGTGTTGCCAGCGTTTACTCGGAAAAATTACTGCCGATGGCTTAATTGAGGTTAGTTTTTAGGGTACAACAATGTTCATTGCACTGAAATCAAAATCTAGGATATGTTAATAATGGCTACCTCACCAGATCAACTCACCCCCTGACCACCTAACTCAGATAGGGATCTACCACATTATGATACTATATCATATTTGACTCGAGAGGGTAAAGGAGCTGGTGAAAGTAAACATTAAGCGTAGCACATATGTGGTGTCTTTAGTCAAAGGAAGTTTCTTACCGTCAGGAGAGCTGTGTGCTTGTTTGTTGTTTTATCTATACAAATGAATAAAATTTACAATTTTATAAAATTTAAATACATAATACATTTATGTATGTTTACAAGGTACACATGAAAAAAAAACAGTATTTTTGAAAAGTTTTGTCTGTCTGTCTGTTTGCACCTGCTGATGGCACTTTCACTGGCAGACAATTAATAAGGAACGACTTAGATTAAAAATTCAAACGAAGTCGCGGTCACAGGTCACAAAATTTATAACCTAGTTACTACAAACAGTTGTCACACAGTATTGTACTAATATGTCAAAAGATATTAATAACAATCGCCTCTGTGGTGTAAAGGTACGGCTGTCGCCTGTTAAGATCGTTAGCCACGTAAGGTCGCGGGTTTAATTCCCAGGTCGGGTAACTTTTCTTGAATATTTTTCAGATTATTCTGTGTAAGCATTACATTGCTCGGGATTGGAATGTGCCCGAAGTGGCGATAGGCTTGCCACCTATCACATCATGGGCCATAGCACCTTGGCTAATTATTGTGGGTGTTCTAGTATAACTAAGCACTAGTACGAGTCGTGGATATACTAGCACACTACTGCCTACCTCTTCAGGGATAATAGGCGTGAAGATACTTTTTTTGATAAGAATTCCTTATTCAACAATTCCATGAACATTTTTAAGTCACATGAAACTTTTTTTTTAGGTAACAGGCCTAGTTCCGGATAGACTGGTCAATGAATATCTCAGCATTAAAAATTACAATGAACTGGAGAAATTTGTTGAAAGGTAAGATTTAAAGTTTTTTTGTACATTACTACATAATTTAAAACAAAGTTCCTCAACGTCTGTGTCTTTTCGAGATTAACTCGAAATGTATTGGACAGATTTTCATACAGTTTTCAACAACAAGAAAAGAAAGGTTTTAGTATACAATAAGTTAAGGATTTGTGCAAAAGGACGATACAAAACAACGTATGGTGGGATACCTCTTTAATATATCTACAGAAAGATCGGCGATGATATATATTTATCTTTCAAGGATAACCCACCATTCTTATGTACTCAAACTTACTTTCATATGTACCAAATACACTTATGGTTTTGCCATAAATGGAGATAAACCAATTTTTACCCTTAAAACTACCTCTCTCCCATTTCCCGAACTCGAATCAATGATCGTAATATTTAATTTTTCCTTTAATTTTTATCATATTCTCTTTCTTTACCGATATAACTAAAAAGAAGTACATGAAAATATTAATAAGATTTATTCTACTATAGTTTTTGTATGTCTATGATTGTCGGCCCTTGGCCATTAAATCATATCGTTGTTTAAACCTCAGATAAAAAAAGTATTCTATATTTTTTAGTTCTGTTTATCTAACTTTGGGTCTCATACTTAGCTTTGGAGTATTCCTAAGTGTTCTGAATAGAAGAACTAGCACCAACTATAGTAAAACAACTCTTAATAATATGACCATAAAGATATATTGAAATTGGCCATATCAATCAATACCGATTTTTAGGGTTTCATATTTAAGGGGTAGAAACGTTACTCTATTGATTATCTTAATCCAATTTCCGTCTGTCTGTCTCTATGCTTGTCTGTTTGTCACCAGCCTGTGTCTTATGAACCGTGATAGTTAGAAAGTTGAAATTTTTTACAAGTGATGTCTACTTGTCGCTATACTCACAAATACAATAAACATAATAAAATTAATAGTTAAGGTGGCTCCCATACAACAAACGTTTATATGTCATGGAATCCTTCGCGCGTCTGTCTCAGCATTTGGCCGAATGTTTTAATTTTTATCTACGGAAATAACCCTGAAAAATCCCCTGATATGTGTTTCGCATAGCGTTTTTTATGGTACATAGTTTTTGAACTATAATTGAGTTTTTTTAATGTCATTGGTGATAAATATTGTCATTATATGGGATCCAGTTCACATATTTGTTAAGTGTCAGTCGAGTGACATTTGCTATGTGAAGGGATTAATGAGAAATATTTATCACCAATGATAATTAGGAATCTGGCAATTGTTCTGACATAAAACCATTATTTTTCGTCGCAGCCCTACCCCGTTTTTTATATCAGATGATGTCAGGGTCGGCTACCTAAATTAGGGGATTTGACAAGGCCACCGGTTTTTTTTGTAAAACGACTCGAATTGACCTCTAGGTACAACCGAAAAGCAAAACCAGACCTAATCCAAGATAAGATCGAATTCAAATTCATGAATCCTGGTTTCTTCGCGATATATTCCATTATCGTAAGACCTCTTAGTAAATGTTTTTTTATGGGATAAGACTGCGAACAGTCACACGGGTCTCCTGATGGTAAGAGATAACCGTGGCCTATAGACATCATAGATGTTGTAGGTGCTTCACTGCCCTGTGGTCGGGCTGTTAGACCTTATAAGTCTACCGACTACCCTACTCTCCGGAACGGAACACGACAACGCTATTATGGCGTCAGGAATAGATGATTTAACAATTTCAAAGACAATTTACCACCAATGGTCATGTTGGTATTGACCCAGTTAACCTATGTTCGCCTCTTACGAGCTGCCTGGTAGAAAGGCAGTTGATCTATTCTACACAGAGGACTCGGACCACAAGGGGGAAAATCTCATTGATACATGTCGGGGTTCGAATCTGCCTAATACCGAAATGAAATTCTGAAGCGCTAATCACTAGACCATCGATGTCCATACCGTTATCAATACTAAATATATCAACGCAACAACTATTCTATGGATGGTTAATGATTTGGTTTCTCCTCATGCTCAGTTGTTTGCGCAAACTACAAACTGTCGCGACCTAAGTTCAAACAATTATCACATGAATGTTAACCATAGGTGAGAATCGCTGCGCCCGGCTTTCCTGTTGCTAATCCTTTAGGTTTTTTGAGTAAACGAAACTATTTTTTTTTTGTTTTTTGAGACCGGACGTAAAAAGCAAAAATATTTCAAAAAGTACTACTTTTTTAAATTATATGGTTTTACTGATAATAACTGGAAAGAAATATTTGTTTTAGTAGCTAGTGTCTTGGAATGTTTAGCTGTAGTAGAACTAGCCTTGTACATTTAGCCTAGCTACAGGACAGGTAAGCGCCTCAAACCTTTATGGTGTTTACAGGCCGATGTCATCTCTTATCATGAGGAGAGCCGTATGCTTGTTCACTGTCTTATCCCATAAAAACAAACTAAGGATGCTTAGCTAAGCTAAAAAGCTAAGCGTATATAAATACGTAATGTTGCTAACTATAGAATTGACAATCTCTTTCTGCGGGTTTTGTGGAGTTGACAGTCAAAATTAAACTAGTTTTTTGTGAGGGAGATAGCCAGCCCTATGATAGTTAGATAGATGTTTAATATTGGGAACTCGTCTTATAAGAGTGTAATCTCCAGATAGTACCTTAAGTTTCACTGTACAAATATCCGTAGGTGAAATTTTCCCGCGCATCATGTAATAGGTATTGCACGAAATTGGATGTGGTTTTCGTGGTTATATTGTTAGATATCTCATTTATAGTTCAAGCTCCCGTAAGCCTGCGGCTTCGATTTGATTGCGGATATAATCGAACTATAATATGTACATACATACATACATATCTTCACGCCAGGTCCCTGCGCGGTAGGCAGAGAGTATCGAGTGCCAAATTTCATGTTCCCGGCGTATTTGCTAGCTTCTTTTATATTCATTACTCTCTTCATAAATACACACAGGTTTTGGAAACTCTAGACACCACCCTCGAATAACCAATATGTTCGTACACGATCATCTATTCGTTCTTCCGTGGTTTTTGAAACCAAAAGACGCTTTGATAAAGTTTAAAATATGTTCTGACCTCGTAAGCATTATAGATACATCATTAAATTT
Organism: Lasaia peninsularis; assembly: GCA_018236625.1. Taxonomy (NCBI): domain Eukaryota; kingdom Metazoa; phylum Arthropoda; class Insecta; order Lepidoptera; family Riodinidae; genus Lasaia; species Lasaia peninsularis. The sequence continues at coordinate 11,419 of DVZL01004920.1, forward strand.
TTGTTTCTGCAATGTCTAATGGCGTTAGAGTTTTTTTTACGATTAGTTTGTGCGTTTTGATTTGTTGTTCGATATTTTGAATAAGTAAAAAGGTGGATTAATGTATTTGAGTGATTTTTTCGTGAAGTTTACTCTCTGTCATATTGTACAAGTCTGGAGATTACACTCGTTAAAAAGACCTATCCCCAGTATTAAACATTTATCTCATTTTCAAGCAGCTAGCCAGCCACACTTTACTATCCGTTAAGTCTTATAATCCGTTCATAGGGCCAGCTATTTCGCCGTCACAGTTAGGCCGGTTTTTATGACTGTCCACTCTACACAAAACCGACGGAAAGAGGGGCTAGCCAGTCTAGAGTGAATCTTTATTGGGAGTGCAATCCCCACATAGCACCTTTAGCTTCATGGGCCCTCTACTAGTGTTTGGGATAAAATAATTGCCTGGTATGCTTTTTGAGGGTTGCAACTACAGAAGAATCTCTTACACGGTTGGTTAAAATTAGACAAAACACATTTTTTTTGATCATGTAGTTAAAAATACTGAAAATTTTAATTAAATTACTTGCACATCATTTGATAATATGTAGACGGTTGATAGAGATCACTCCGAAACTATAAGACCGTCCTTGTGTAACTTAAGTGAAATATTGTAATATTTTAAGATTTTGTCTTTATTATATCATTACTCATTCAAAATAAAAATTATATTTATTTAATTAGGATTTTACTTTAGGTATTTTCAACAATTTTTGAAAAAATGTTTTATTAAAGACAAGGAAGATAAAGTATTAATTTTAAAACGTCCTTAATTTAAAAGCGTAGTTATTGCGTGATTTTCTTTCAAAGATTTCAATTAAACTTTTTGATTTCTTTTATAACTTCTACCATGATTGATGTGGTGAATTTGTTACAGTTTCTTAATGGAGGCCTTCTCGGCTTCACAGCTATTAGAGCAATTGAGTGCGACCGTCGTCACCAGCGGCCACCTGACCAACAAACAGAAGTGCAGCATCAGCGAGAAAGTGGCGGTCTGCTCTCACCGGCTACTAGATGGCGGGGCTGAGGTC
>DVZL01004921.1:0-12484 GCA_018236625.1 Lasaia peninsularis
TAGCCCCCTCGGATTATCATTTATTTCCAAATTTAAAAAAACACTTGGGTGGCTCGAAATTTTCGACCAAAGATGAGGTGATAGTCGCAGTAAACGACTATTTCGCCGACCTTCCGGAATCTTTTTTTTTCGAGGGGATAAACAAGTTGCAGGTCAGGTGGAAGAAGTGTGTTGAGCTAGATGGAGACTATGTCGAAAAATAAAAATAAATTTAGACCCACTTTTCTTTCATTTTCTTGGTCAGGCTTAGAACTTTTGGATCGACCCTCGTATTAATGTCGTATATGATGACTTGTATCTGTCACATCATTGGACCTTGTTTGGGAAAATGCACCTAACAATATTAAGATTTCAGGCACAAATCCAATCTGAGGCAAAATAATGTTGTTCAAATAAACCAGGATAAATTATAGGAATAAGGTACAAGACTCGAACCTCATGCGTCAAAATCAGACACAGATTCTACTTGACTTGAAATGATAATAAAAAGTATATTTGAGGAATAGGTAAATTAAAAGTTACAAAAAATATTTAGTTATACCAACTGACTTTACCACTTCGTGGTGAATATTTTAATATTCTCTAATATTTTTACTTGCATTATATTATATCTAATTATAATATTACATTATGCAAGTTCAATAATTTACTGCTAGTTTATAACCCACATAGTATAGCTCTATCTCTCGCGAGCCACAGATTTAAAATTTATCTCGTTAGAAAAAGAAACGCCAAAGCAAAATCCTCGGCAATCATATTATACCGTTACTACTCCGTACTGCCACAATTTCTAAACCTTCCCAAACGTGAAATAATAAACCTAGAATTAAAAAATATATAATATTTAAAGGTAACAAAAGTATCCATCTTTCAAAACCACAAAAATAGGCTTCTCTATTATGCCGGCAATTTAGTTAGCTTTCTATAAAATTGCACATCAATTTTAATTTTCCAACTTCCCAGCACTGGCGTCGCCACTGGCCCGCTAATATGAGACATTAGCAAGCAAAGGTAGGAAACAAAGATAAATATTTGAAGGTAATAAAAATAGTCTATCATTTGAATTCTCAAAAACTAGAAATCATCCTTAAAAACTGCATCAAAATTGGATTAGCATTTTGGAGATAAACGGTGACATCAGTTTTACAAAAATAACGTCGTTGCGCCCTCTGATAGGTTATCATCATAACACCTATCTAACAACACTTACCGATCAAAACTAAAACTATCACTAAAAATATAGATCAAACTTGGACTAGTAGTTTTGGAGATTATGACATAATGGCAATATTGGTTTGCATACAAACACACATCTTCTAACCCAAAACGCACATACCGTCTCCGTGACGTCGCGGGTAAAAATAGGCTTCATTATAAAAATTATGCCTGCAATTTGGCATTCATCAAAATGGCGCATCAGTTTTAATTTTCCACTTTCCCAAAACTGGCGGCGCCACTGACCCGCTAATATTTTAAAAGATTGCTCCCGTTCGCCGAAAAAGAAGTATTAAACAGTTGGAAATGCATCTTCAGTTGGGCTAAGAGATTTTCCTGAGCTGTGTATACTGTAGGTGTACTCGTTCCGAAGAAATCGCGGTTGTTCGTAACACAAAGTCATATGTACAATAATCTCCATTGGAATTCTGACTTTATATCTTGACTTTAGAGTAGGAAATGGAGTGAATGGTGGAGATAAATAAAAGAAAGAATTAAAATAAAGCTGAGAGTGGGAGGCACTTAAACGCTAGTCGAGGAACTGAATTATTTGTGATGAAAACGTTGCTTGCTAATGCTCCGTACGATTGTACTACTAACATTTTTATGCCTCGATGTATTCGTATGGAGAATATCCTTTATTATGATAAAATGGGTTCAGAGATTACAATATTGTTTGATCTTTTATCTTATGTATTAATGTATATAAAAATTACTGAACTTAAACAAAGTTTTATGAAATTTAGAAATCGTGTTATTTTTTGGTAAGTTTTTAAATGGTCCGTAATTATAATAATGAATACGCAAAATGCACGTTATTTAGATATGGCCCAAAAAATAGTGAAAGCTTTATTGCTGAAAAAATATACCCACATAATTTTTTTGCCAACATTCAAGTTTTTAGGAATAAAATTACTTCTTAAAGAGAAATATTTTTGAAACGTGACGTCGCTGTGAAATGTCAACGTCATGTCAATTGATGTCCTTATTTTTGGAAATACAATATTTATAATATATATTATATCATTATAATATCACTATTCGATCGATCACTCACAATTAATAACATTATAAATCAAACATTTCATTGACAAGTTATTGTTCTCACTTCCAGTGAACGGTGACGTCACAAATAAGCGCGCTAAAATGGTGGTGTTTAAATCATCCGAAATATATGATAGTCTGGATAATTTTTTCAAGCTTATTTATCACTATTTTCTAAGTATTATATTTTTTCAGTGATATAATTACTTGAAGTACTTGAAGTTACTTGACCGCCTTGTTGGTCGAGTGGCTAGCGTACACATCTAACCGCACCGACTAACCGCGAGGCAGGCGGGTTCGATTCCCGACGGGGACAGACATTTGTGTGATGAACACAGATGTTTGTATTACCGGGTCTGAGTGTTTATTAAATTTATTCTTGTATTTATTTAAGTATTTCTATGTCTTAGTATCGTTGTCTAACACCCATTACACAAGCATTTCATTTGCTTACTTTGAGGTTAGATCAATTTGTATAATTTGTACAGTAATATTTATAAAAAAAAATTAATAAATTAAAAAAAACACGCATAATATCTAGTACCTATTATTTCAAAAAATATCTAAGCGACTAAGAACTTGCAACAGAACACATTTTTTGCATTTTTAAGAGGTATTATTGTCCGTTTGTACCCTGGCTGAAATTTACGTCGAAATATTGTAGTTGGTGTACCTTTCTTGTCTTACATACGGTATTTTCTGTTTAAGCACGTTACAATAATCAGACGTATTTTCGCGGGATTTGCAAATTAATTATTTTATTTTTAATTGACTATTAGACAGGAATGGCTTCGGCTACTTTTAGTATAGAAATGAATAAAATAAAATAATTCAATAAAAATTCGGATAAAGTTGCGGTTACATCTGGTTATATACAAATATGTGGCATGTGGCAGCGGTACGGCTGTCGCCTGTTAAGACCGTTAGCCGCGTGGGGTCCCGGGTTCAATTCCCAGGTCGGGCAACTTTTCCTTATTTTTTTTCAGATTTTTCTGAGTAAACATTATTTTTCCCGAGATCGGAAGGTGTCCGCAGTGGCGATAGGCTTATCACCTATCAGATTATGGGCCCTAGTACCTTGGCTAATCGTGGGTGTTCTAGTATCTACTAGACTTACGAGTCATGGATAATAATATACTAGAACATCTCTGCCTACCCCTTCTTCAGTTACGCCCGTGTTCCGTATGATTTCTCAGGCATAGTTATGTTTTATAGATAAATTAAAAAAACTTCCAGAACCAGGTAATAGTAGAGCCTGCGAATTAAACTTGAGAAATCACACGTCAAAGTCGGACGTCGACTATGCTCGACCGCAGCGACTAAAACAACCAAGTTTTTAATTGAAATAACACCAACACATGTAGCACATTAATAAGGTTTCTAATTGTTGTGGAGACAAGAAAAAACTAAAATGAAATTTCTCGTATTAAAATTGAGTTCAAGTATTAGTACATTTTGCATGAATTCTATTTGCCATAGTCAAAGTTAAATTAAATCTTAGAGCTTTAAAATAAAGTTTATTGTTGCGTGTATCGAAGCTTTCAAGAAGTGTATGATCGCCTGCAGCACAGGCTGTGGCGGTTTTTCATTATCTCAGAGCATTCCCGCGCTGCGTTGGAGCACCTAATTGCATGTTCGCAAATTGCTCAGTAAATCACTAGCTTGTATGATTTAAAATAAATATCTTCACGCCCATATCTTAAAATCGGTAAGTAGAGGAACATATGCACCCACGATTAACCATCGATATAAGGTCCAAGGATATGACAGGTAGCATAATCCGTCGCTAAATCGGATACAAATCCAGTATAAGCAAACGTCATATTTTTTAGACAAACTCATAAAAACAAGTTATCCTACTTATCCAGAAATTAATTCTAGGACCTAGTACCAGATGCATGCCCGAAGTCGCGGACACAGCTAGTAATAATTAAAATAAATATACCTGGGCAAAATACACAATTTTATATAACCCTAAAGCTAGCAAATTACTTGCTTGTTTATTGATGATAAAAAACCCAGACCTGAAAATGTAATTTTAAATGTTCATCATACAAATGCCTGCCGCTATCGGGAAAAGAACCCAAGACTCGTTGTTGATCGGTGAAGTTGGGCGTTCCTAACGCGTTGACCAACAATATATTTGACTGAATCTATTAACGTCTATGTCTATAGAAATCACTACTTGATATAAAACAATATCGCTTTCTCTGTCCCTATGTCCCTATGTATGCTTAAATCTTTGAAACTACGCAACAGATTTTGATACGGTTTTCCTTAATAAATAGACTGGAAAGAGAGGAAGATTTTTATGTATATAACATGTATATTATGTTTTATGTATATGTATACCCTTCAAAGTCAGGGTGGGTCACTAGTTCATTTAAAAGAATATAAACAAACATCGTCACGCCCATAACCTAAAAAGTAGAGGCAGAGGTACATGTTCACCCACGATTAACCGACAATATTAGGTCAGGTGGTATATCCATCAACACATCAGGTACAAATCCTGACTTTCTTTACGATGTTTTCTTTCACCGTAAGAGCACTCAGAAAATTTACTTTAGTTGGAAAAACTCATTGGTACGTGGTGGGGTTCAACTCGAACTACTGAAATGGAAATCCGAATCACTTGGCCCCCAAGGCTCCTAGGTTATTGAGGTTATATACTGCTATATATATTTGGAATTCACTTATCCATATTATTATGTAAATGTATCTTCAAATTGAAACTGAGAGCGGCCTTAATGTAATATATACGCCGCTGTTTATGACAAGGGTTGAGTGTGCATGTACAATAAGCAATATATGGTTTTGACTATAGTTTTCATATTATATACATATACATAATATATGTGATAACATATTTTATTAGAGTACGAAAAATCAAACATGCACGCACACTCAAAAACGCGCACTCCCATTAAAACACACATATAAGCGCACAGTCACGTACGCATACACGCACGTGTATTTTTATTTTCTTATTTCTATATTTCTTTTTTATTTTTATTCTTTTATCACTTAAGTTGGAATTCAATACTTACAGACTAACTTTTCACTTCGCGTTTACGCAAAACGTACCTTGTGTTTAATGTAGTCAGTTAAAGAGTACTATGTTAACGGTTAAATACGTTTGGGATAAGAGTATGCGTGCGTGCGTACGTGTGTGTGTGAGTGTTTTTTTATGATGTTCATAGTGTCAAACAAATTCTAGGAGACGGGTTTTTTTTTATTTTTTTTACCTTTTTTCAATCACATTTTAACCGCCAAGATTTTTTTCAAAATTTTTAATTTTGCTTTATGATCGTCTTTCTTATAACGGTCATAAAAAGTATACTTACAATGGAATCCCACCTAAAGCCGAACATGAAGACTATATATTTATTAAATTATTATACTTGTAGGCGTAGGACTTAACTAGATTTTGATTATACCTACAACCATCCAAAACTCTATGTAAATGTTAATTGAGAGAATACCGATACTCCAATAGTCTCTCAATTAAGTATTCCATTAAGAGATTGGAAATAATTAATTAACCTTTATCTGAGACGGTGGGCGACAGATATCGGTATCAATTAAACCGGTAATACCCGGTTTTTCAATCGTATCTCCGATTGGGAACGATATCCCGGTAATGGCCGGTTTTAATGACTCACTCAGATCTTTATTTTCAAATACGATATTGCTTTTTGTAGCTAATTTGGTGTAATTAAGGGTCTGGTTTGTTGGTCGGGTCTTCTTTGTGTAGATTAGACTGTATACCTCCCTACCAGGCAGCTCGTAAGAGACGAGCATAGGTTAACTGGGTTATTTCCAACAAGACCACTGATCTACCATCATGTTTCTTGTTGAAAGTGGAGTGTTGTGCAGTAACTCGCCCGGGTCAATCCACCAACCTACTAATTACTGCCAGAATAACGATATTGTCGTGTCGATTCGGAGGGTAGGGTAGCTGGTAGACTTGCACATTAAACCTAAGATCTAGGATAGAAACGCACCTAAAACATCTATGGTGTCTATAGGCTGAGGTTTCTCTCTTACCATGTCGAGAATCTAGTGATTGTTTGCTGTCATATCCCCTTAAAAAGACGGTATTTAAAATAACGTAGAATACTTAAAAAATTGTTTGAAAGCTGACCACCGAGATGTTTCTACATTTATGATTCTAAAGACAGATATAAACTCAATAAGGTTTATCGTAAATGTGTTGAATTTGCTTTCGATATTTTACAGCTAAAGATCTTGGAACAACCAGACCCTCGTCACTTTAAAAAATTGTAACTACAAAACGCTTCATTGCAATATTAGATTTCCACCCGCGGCTCCGTCTATGTAAATTATTTATAATAGCATAAGTAACTTTCGAAGAGCATAATTTTTCCAACTCCTAATACTTATTTCGCAAAAACTTACCCTGTTTTTAAAGTAGTCTGTTGAAAAGTATCATATATGTTATTCTCGTGCATAGGCTATCTTACTGTAAAGTTTCATCCAAACTGTCAGGTAATTTTTTCGTGGAAGAGCAAGAAACATCCTTATATACATCCATCCATCTACATTATCAGCAGGGTATCTATATAATTAAATGGATCGCCATTTGTGTTGGTAAGCGCAAAACTCGAGAACGGCTGAACTGATTTCGATCATTCTTTTTTTATTATATTCCTTGAACTACGAGGATGGTTCTTACGGAGAGAAAAATTTAAAAATTCTGAGAAATTCTAAAAATAACACTTCTCTATATTTCCATTTAAAGGATTTGTAACAATACTTTGAACTTTAATACCACAATATAAAGTTTAAGTTTCAGTGGAGGCGTTCGGGGAAGGTAAGACAGTAAAGCGACGTTAGTATCATATAAATATTAATGTCAATATTTTCAATATCTAATATAAAAATCGTTTATAAATCACATTAAATTTAATACATAAGTTTTTTCATTATTTTGGTTTTGAATTTAATTTTCATCCATAAAGTGAGGGCGGTATGAAGTTCGCCGGGACTTACATAAAGAGAATACTAAAACAACAATTGATGGGGCTTTGCATATTTAGATCGCTGTATTATTAAACTAAAAATTTAGTTTTTTTTATTTTTTTAAAATTTTTCTTTACAATATTTCAAACAATTATATTAAGTAGGTGAATCATAAACTCGTTCGAATTTTTCCGTGCACCGACGAGTTAACACAGCTTAATATTGAGTTTAAGTATAACTTGTAACACGTAATTTTTAACTCTAAATCAACCTTCATCAACCTTAAAGTTATATTCATATAAACAGATGATACTTTAAATTGTATCGCGTCAGCTGTATATTTATACTATACTTCTTGAATATAAAAAAAGCTACTTTTTTGCTGTTTTAATAATTGATAAAATATATGTATATGGTACGGTAACTTGTGCGCGAGTTCGACTAGCACTTTGTTTTTTCCGTGCTTCCATATTATTCTAAGGTGAATTTGAATTATATAAACTTTGCAGTTTTATTTCGTCATCGTCAGTTAGGTATTTCTGCTAAATTAAAAGCACCAACATTTGATTCTAAACATGTGCTAATGCTGTCTGTTTGTGGTTTTCAAATAGGACGATCACCGTCATTATTAGGCGTTCGATGACCATGCGGATGCTGCAATGGGGAGAGGGGTGCTGCTGCTGCAATATCATTAAGCCGGTTACACATGGGGAAGACGCTATAACATTTTATCTTAAGATATAAAATATACTATCTTAGGACACATAACCATGATACGAATAGGTACAATAAAAAGCTTTTTCATTCTTAGTTCCGTACCGAAACAGTAAAAACGGGTAAAACTATTATTAAGACTTCACCGTCCGTCTCTCTGTCTGTCTGTGTGTTATTATAGCAATGTGTTTTCATGAACATTGTAATTAATTAAGGTCGGTATAACTTCTTGTCTTACCAAAGTTATATCGGAAATATTTTAATAATTTTAATGTGCCAAAGCGACAAAATGGGATGTCATATAACTAAGACTCAGCTGTCCATTTGTGGGTCTGTTTATCCAGACTGTATATCGTAAACGGCTAGATCAGGCTAGATAGTTGAAATTTTCACAGATGATATATTTCTGTTGCCATTATAATAATAAATACTAAAATATAGAATAAAGTAAATATTTAAAGGAGCTCCCGTACAACAAATGACCGGACTAATAGCTGTCCCTATCCATTTTAGATGAGATCACAATACAAACGACGAATAGTCTTGATATATCTGAAATAAGTAATTCAAAATAAGCAATTCGCTTTAGCTAACGAATAAATTTCTATATGTTTATAACTTAAATGTTAAATAATCCATGTTCTATAGTTGTAAGTGCCCTTAATTGATCTATAGTGCTTTATAAACCAAAATGGTTAAAAATAGCCTGAATAAAAATTTTATCCAGGCAAATGAAATCTTACATAACTTTAAACACTCTTCCTAAAAAGTTGATGATTTGGAGACCGAACTTTGTTCTTTGGATTAGACGAATTATTAAGAATTTATATGCATAAAACCTGGCATTTTAGTCATTTTATTAACAATAGATGTAGTTTTTATGAGATAAGACAGCGAACAGACACACGGGTCTCCTGATGGTAAAAGACACTGTAGATATTGTAGGTGTGCCGCTGCCCTGTGGTCGGGCTGTTAAACCTTATGTGTAAGTCCACCGGCTAACTTACCCTTCCGACCGGAACACGACAGTGTCATTATGGCGTCAGGAATAGGTAAGGAGGTGGATCCTTACCCGGATAAGTAGTTGCACAGCGCTCTACAATCACTGGTTATGTTAACACGTGACCTAGTGACACAGTTAACCTATACTTGTCTCTTACAAGCTGCCTGACAGGAAGGCAGTTGGTCTATTTAATACAGAGGGCCCTGACCAACACGGGGAAAAACAGTAGTACGGAACCCCTCGTGTTTATATACAGAATGATTAACTATGAATAATAAGGCCTTACTTTTTGTTTGTTTGGTAAGCTCCCGAAACAAAAACATCATGATTATACATATTTATGTATATTATTTCATATTTTAATACAAAACTTAGTAAAATTTATATTTAAATCAATAATATAATAAATTATTTATCATATTTATACAATTATTCTGTTATGTAAGTACACTATACACACACATAAACGCATACACACTCACCACATACCAGCGGTGTGTCAAAATTAACGACGGTTTTGTAGGGTAACAAAAAATGTATATCCATTATTGGCTCTAAGCTTAGATAACAAGTATAATCATATTTAAAACAATTAGCTGTAGATTTTGTTAATTAATATATAAATAATATATTAAGATATAAACATATATGCGATATGGCAAATATGTACATTTGGCAAAAAATATATAAATTATCTTAGTGTATGATGGTTTATAGGATTTCTATGGTGAATGATATTCTGAATTATGCTTCAACATAATATATTATATTATCTTCAACGTGTGTGCCGCGCCTTAATGTTTTTATAGGCAAATAGTTCACGTAGCTAGAAATATTTGAAATCAAAATACCTTATAATAGTTAACAAATCTTGAATCTATTCTACGAGTAAATACTATTGAAATAACACATGACGTGTTCATAATAATTCGTCACAAGTACCTGAATGACCGAGCTCCTGTTTTTGCAGTTGATAGAAATGGCATATACCCTTTATGCATGATAGCATATACCTACTCCTAATCACATCGAATAACCACGAGACTCGGGTTCGATTCCCCGATTGTTTGTTCCGATGGGGACAAACATTTGTGTGATGAACATAGATTAGTATTTCTGGGTCTGGGTGTTTATTAAATTTATTCTTGTATCTATTTAAGTATTTTTATATATTGGTATCGTTGTCTAACACCCATAACATAAGCATTTAATTTGCTCACTTTGGGGTTAGTTAAATTTGTGTAATTTGTCCAGTAACATTTATTTATTTGTTATTATTATTTACTAGGCCAATTTTTATAAAAAGTATAAGTTTCTAAAGTACCAGTTTTCCGAAAAGTTAAGGAACAAATTATAATCACTAAGTTGCGAGTAATATATAGAGTTTGAATTGAGTTTTCACTGAAGCTATATCTTAACCCACATAACTCATTTTTCGGGGCACTTGGGTATCTTTAACAATTTTTTCTCAACAATAAAGGACGACATAAATCAAATCAAAATGTAGAGCAGGGCATTGGTTAATAATATCATCGAGGAAATCGCAAAAAGGAAAAATAAAAAAGAACAAGATTACGTAACCACCAATTTGACGTTAACTGGAAATCCTTTTCCCGCAACCCTCTTGGAAATACAGATTATATTCGCAGGAGCAAGTCGTTATGTTTAAAAGGAAACATATTTTATTTTTTACCTGGAGAATCCTTGGGGGCATGTCCGCGACGTCGCAATGAATTACAACCTGTATGCCAAAGTTGCGTGTTATACATCATACTCGTGCCACATTATGATGCTTTTATTTTTACTCCACGGAAAAGTTTGACGGATTTGTTTGTAACATCACAGCGCAATGACCTGTATTTTTTGTTTGAAAGCTGACTGATTGAGATGGTTCTAAGCTACAATGGACTGAAATCTTCTAAGTTTTTAAGGACATCAGCTCTAGCGGACCATGGGCTCCCAAGCTGATACGAGGAACAACCGAGAATAACCCTCTGATGATGATGATGATTATAACTATGAAAACTTTTAGTACTTTCAAACATATGTGAAGTGTAACAGTTTTAACATGTATGTATAATGATGACTAAATTGAGCTGTTCTTATGATGAAAGTTGAAGGCAGTTGCCGCAACTCTGAAATTCCTATTAATAAATCCATAGAGTTGCCAAGTCTGTTAAATTATTATAACAATGTCATAGTGAGATAAAAGAGAGAGTCAGATTTAAAAAAATGTCAGATCCGAGAAAGTGTTCAGTCATGTGAAATGTATGAAAGACTGACAAAACAGATAGGTATATAATGCGAATATGGATGGTTGTAAGTACTTGAGGAGACCTAGGTTGACATTCCACGACCTAATTGCTCGTATTTTATTCTAGGGTCAAGAGTCTCCAAAATCGGCGTGTTTGTAGGAAGCCGGATGAGAATATGTAGGAAATAGGTGGAAAAAAAAACCCCGATGAGATTCATCCCGCTGCTATGTTCAGGTCTGATGGTAAATTTTAAATCTATCGATAAATTCGAAGAGCTTCATACCAACAGTGAAAACACACAACAAAACACACTTTCTTATCACATCACAGAAGCTTGAAAGGTCTAAGTGAAATACATTTTTTTCTCTTCTATTATATTCGCCTCTGTCTGTCGCCTGTTAAAACTGTTAGCCGCGTAAGGTCCCGGGTTCAATTTTCAGGTCGGGCAACTTTTCTTAAAATGTTTTTCAGATTTTTCTGAGTAAACATTACATTGGCCGGAATTGAAATGTGCTCGAAATGGTGATAGGCTTACCACCAATCACATCATGGGATCTAGTACCTTGGCTAATAGCAGGTGTTCTGTATATTACTCGACTTATGAAAACTGGATATACTAGCACACCTCTGTCTAATCCTTCGGGGATAATAGGCGTGAATATACTTTTTTCTATTCTGATGTCATAATGTGGCATACCCTAATCACGACACTCGCTCTATATCGTCGGGTACCACAGATAATCCCTCTTGATGTATTCACATAAAAACCGTAGCAAATACATCCAGGAATGCTTTAAAGGGCTGCAAAAGACGTGTGAATCATGAATATCTTCTCGACACTCCCAAATAGGTAGGTGATAATCCCTTATATATTGTATCGAGTATATAACTATTACATAACCGACCTTTTGTGATTTAGGTGACAAAGCATTGTTTGAGGAGTGTGGGATCTCTTTTTATCAAACATAGGCTTCCGTGTGGTGACAATGACTTGAATTTAATAATCTTGATTAATAGTGGATAATTGAATATACAATATTCTAATATACAGTAATATAACTTCATCAAACGCAGCAAAAAAGAAATCAATCGAAATTTGTGCTTAGCAACACATTTGGCCATTTTTATTTATATAGAAAAAAATAATTTATCAATAAAGATCCTCTGTTTTTGAATCCTAACAAGTACTAATGAGGTTTTCTATACTATCTGTCACGAGAAGGCATAAATTATGTAAACAAACGTTCAGAAGTTCCCAACATTTAAG